>LBNU01018659.1:128653-143418 GCA_014162995.1 Artemisia annua | reverse complement strand
TGTATTTATGTGCTCTCGCTATCAGTCCAGTCCTACTGAACGTCACCTCAATGAGGCTAAGAGAATCCTTCAATACGTAAAGGGAACCATTCACTTGGGGATCTAGTATCTGAAGGATTCCGGTTTTGAACTAATAGCTTTTTCAGACGCTGATCGTGCAGGGTGTATGGATACACGTAAAAGTACTTCTGGTGGTTTGCAGTTTCTTGGAGATAAACTCGTGTCTTGGCAATCAAAGAAGCAGGATTGCACCTCACTTTCGTCAACAGAAGCTGAATACGTTGCCATGTCTGCCTGTTGTGCACAAGTCATTTGGTTGCGTACACAGCTAATGGACTATGGTTACTTATTCAACAAGATTCCGATGTACTGTGACTCGAAAAGTGCGATAGCAATCTCCTGCAACACGGTTCTGCATTCAAAGACTAAACACATTGATCTCCATTATCACTTCATCAAGGAGCATGTTGAAAAGGGTACAATAGAGTTATATTTCGTAGGTACTGAATATCAACTGGCAGATTTGTTCACAAAACCTTTACCTCCCTCAAGGTTCCCTGAACTAGTCCACCGGATTGGTATGAGGTGTTTGACTCCAGATGATGTAAAATCTTTTCTTGAAAACAATTAACTGAGTCAAATACCAAAACCATTCTTTTATATATTTAACAAAAACAAAAATACAAAATCAAAAAATCTTCAAAAATACCAAAAAGATCTTACATTTTTATTTTTTATTTCGTTTTTTAAATGCATGTACACTACCTTCATCAACACTTTGGTTTATCCAAAATTTCTCAATTTTCATACCAAGTGTTGAGGGGGAGAAAATGTTCTTCACAATTCAAAAATCTTGTTCAAACATGTGTACTTGCATATTTCAAAAAGTTATGATGTTATCTTGTTATATTGGTGGAACGTCACAGGTTATCCCTCGTATCAATTCCTTTTAGCTTACTATGTCTTTGCCATTAACGGTCGTTGCATTTAACCGTTAAATATGTTTATATATGATTGTTATCTAGTTTAGGGACCAATATTGCCAAACTGTCAAAGTTTTTCAAAAAACATAACCTAAACAAACACCCCCCCCCCCCCCGTTTTTCACTTTTCACAAAATCATAAAACAAATACACCCTTTTACAATCAAACGGCCAAGAATCATACAACAAATCCGTTCTCAAAATCTTCAAACCGTAAGTGTTTCTATGATCTATGGCCTAATCTAGAACATGGTTTTTAACGAATTACGTTTTTGATGGCTAGATTATTCGCAATTTAAGTATCTAGATCTAGGGTTTCGTTATTTTCGAATGTACGTGATTTAGATGTTTTGTAGTTATAAATTCATAGGGCTTTTGATCTTATATGTCTTCTAAACATGCCTAAAACGTTTAATCACAACAACTATCACGTTTGAATGGATTTCGAAAGTTAGGGTTTAGGTACGAATTGGGTTTTCTTGATTGAGTGTTTTACTGTTTGGTTTGATTGATGGGATATGTTTGTTAGAGTAGTTGTATCATGTTTATGCACGTTAATTGCTTTAAATTATCTCGTTCGCATGATTTCATAAGTTAGGGTTTATGCGTAATTTTGGGCGTGTTCATGATTGTGTTCTAGAGTCTAATTAAATGGTCTAAACGTGTTCCAATAAGTGTTAATTGATGTGTTCCATTGGTATTACAACATGAATTCTCGTAATAAATATTCTAGATAATTTTTGTGCTCGATAGTTTTCGAGATCTTTTGAATGTGCATTTGATGTGTTTCTAATTGTTGTTTCACACTCAATACACAGGTATTCATTCAAGGATTCAAAGATTTCACTGAAAACGTATGTCTACAAAGAATTCGAAAATTCTTGTATAAGAATTTTTCGAGAAAAATTTTTCGAGATCTTTTCTCGATAATTCTATCGAGATCTTTCGAAAATTTTTCGAGATCTCTCCTTAACTATAGTTATCGAGAAACCTTTGAAAATTTTCGAAATCTCTCAACAAAATTATCGAGATCCTAAGATTTTCGAGATCTTCTTAAACAATCGAGATCATATAACTTTCGAGAACTTTCAAAACTTTCGAGATCTTTCATGGTTATCGAGAACATGTGGAATGTGTTGTCGAAAACTTTTGCTCAAGTTATCGAGAACTTTTGGTCATCAAGTTTTCGAGATCTTTCTTAAAGAAACTTTCGAGATCATGGTTGTACAAAAGTTATCGAGAACTTTATAAGTAATAGTTATCGAGAACTTCATTTGTCATATTTTCGAGATCATACTTAACGCATTTTTTTTCATTCACATGTATTGTAACTTTTCAAAAACTTGTATTATGAATGAATCCTTATGAATGTGTGTGATGTTTGTGTTGTATTTAGGTTCATTAATTTGTGCTTGTGTAGTATTGATGGACATGTTATTATTAGACGTTTGTGCCTTAAATGTTTAATTGCTATGTCTTATGAGATACATGTTGATTGATAATACTGTCACTAATTACATATTAATTAACCGGACCATAAATGCAACATGTAATAACACACCATTTTACAATCAAACGGCCAAGAATCATATAACAAATCCGTTCTCAAAATCTTCAAACCGTAAGTGTTTCTATGATCTATGGCCTAATCTAGAACATGGTTTTTAACGAATTACGTTTTTGATGGCTAGATTATTCGCAATTTAAGTATCTAGATCTAGGGTTTCGTTATTTTCGAATGTACGTTATTTAGATGTTTTGTGGTTATAAATTCATAGGACTTTTGATCTTATATGTCTTCTAAACATGCCTAAAATGTTTAATCACAACAACTATCACGTTTGAATGGATTTCGAAAGTTAGGATTTAGGTACGAATTGGATTTTCTTGATTGAGTGGTGTAGTGTTTGATTTTATTGGTGGGATATGTTTGTTAGAGTAGTTGTATCATGTTTATGCACGTTAATTGCTTTAATTATCTCGTTCGCATGATTTCATAAGTTAGGGTTTATGAGTGAATTTGGGCATTTTCATGCTAGTGTTTTAGAGCCTAATTAAACTATTTATACGTGTTCTTGTAAGTGCTAATTGATGTGTTCCATTGGTATTACAACATGAATTCTCGTTATAAATGTTCTAGATAATTTTTGAGCTCGTTAGTTTTCGAGATCTTTTGAATGTGCATGTGATGTGTTTCTAATTGTTGTTTCACACTCAATACACAGGTATTCATTCAATGATTCAAAGATTTCACTGAAAACAACACTATGGCTCAACACAATGAATCTGTCCCAGAAAAAACTCTACCACTACTCACACTTGGTGAAATTGTCCCAGCAGACTACAACGTTATCATTAACCAAAACAATCCACGCATTGACTTCAACAAACTCAGTATTCCAGAAGATACATGCAAGTTTGTCAAGGACATACTGCTAGCTAATCCCTGCAAACCAATGCTCACTAAGTCTACATCAGTACCAATCTTCTACATTCATCAGTTCTGGTACACTGCTCGGGCTAACTTGGACGATATATCATTCACTGTCAAGCTGGATCGTCAGGAATACACAGTAGATCTTGATGTTCTTCGAACCGTTCTTATGTTACCGACACCCAATGAGTTTCATCCTATGTTGACCGAACTTGAAATCCTGGATTACTTCATTGATCTAGGATACGATGTTCCAGATAATCAATCACTCACCAGACTATCGAAGTTCAACGTCAAATATCTGCCACAACCATGGAGAACGTTCTACATGTTGATAGTCAGATCAATTGCTGGAAGGAGGAGTGGTCACGAGCATCCACGATTGGAGCACCTGCAAGTATTTTGGGGAATGATGAGCATGAAACCGATTGACTTCGCCAGATCCATAATGAGCGACATGATCCATCACATTCAGACTGACCGTGAGAGGACCGTGATTCCGTTCGTTAGGTTCACAAAGATGCTTATCGAACACTTCTGTGAGAAAACACCTGATTACATCAAGAGAATGCAAGACCAAACAGAACCCAAAGACATCTACAACAAAGACTTCAGGATCTCCTTCGTCAAAACCATCAGGTTCGTTCCAAGGACGAAAGGAATGAGAATCCCAGACCACTTTCTGGATGAAGAGATTCGAAAGATACAAAACTTCAAGATTTATGATAAAGCCTTTCAAGCTGGGCAAGTTGGTCACATTGGTGAAGAAGAACCAGCTTCCATTGTTCAAACCCGAAGCAGAAGAGGTGGCAAGTCAGGAAGTACAAGCAGTACCACAACTTCCCAACAAACTAAGACCAAACCGAAACCACCCACCAGACCAAAGAGGAAAGCTGCACCAAAACAGATTCCTCAAGATGAACCGTCAGCTTCATCGTCAGAAACAGAAACTGAATCTGATTTCGGTTCTGAATCAGATGACGAAGAAAACTTTGAAAGAAGATCTAAAGCACAGGATGATGAAGAGGAGTTTCCTGGACTCGAACTTGCTAAACAAATAAGCAAGGAAACTTTTCAGAAGGAACAAAAGAAAGGAACAGGGATCACCATTAATGAACTAAGTGGTGATTTTCATGATGAAGAAGAAGCAGATGAACCAGTTGGTGAACCACTAGTCGACAAACGCAAACTGAAAAGCGTTATTGTCGATCCTAGAGCAGAAGAAAAGCAGCATTTGAAAGAACTAAAAGAAGTTGCACTCCTCAATCTCCAACATCCACAGCCTCATCAACGACCGCTCAACATAGAGGCACAAGAGGGTGGCTCAAGTAGCACTGTAGTTCCTCCTTCATCACAGACTGAAACCGAACAACGTGATCCAGAAGGGAACATTATTATAAAGGAAGCTACAGAGGATGATACTGAGAAAGAGCAGACTAAGTTCATCACACCTGAGTTCATTGATCAGGTTCAAAAGGAAGAAGAACTGAAAAAGAAACCAAGTGAGGAGTCTGAAAGATTGATTAGTGATGTACAAGACGAAGAATTCTTTGACACCGATCAATTCATCGACACACAATCTCTTTCATCTTCAAAGGATCCTCTGATTCCCTCAGGTACACCACCAAGGGATCCTTCACCTCCTCCATCCGAACCTGACCACGAATCATCTTCATCATCATCACATCATTCATCTCCACCACCAACAAAGAAAACATCAAAAGGCAAATCAATCAAGAAGAAGAAGGGAAGCAAATCATCCTTGACAGCATCTCAAAGGATCAGACAAGCTGTTGCTGTGGCTAGGCAAAAGAAGAAGGAGACACAACCTCAAGATGGAGACCTTAAAGACCAAGTTCAAAAGCTCTCAAAACAGGTCAAAACTTTGAATACTCAAGTCAAGGATCTCCAAGACTCTACAGGATTGGTTCAAAAGCTACTTCAAGCAGATATGAGCAGGATGATCAATAAATACACTGCTGAATACCTTAACGATAATCTTGCTGCAATTGCTCAACCAGCAGTGTCAGAACTTCTTGAGCCAATTCGTTCAGAGTTGAATACCAGGATCAAGCATAGCATTCAACACATGCTTCAGTCTACTCCTTTCTACCTCTGCACAGACAGGGCTCCTCCAGCACCTAATGAACTTTCAACCGAACAACTACAAGCCCTGTTAGCTTCTAAGCTCAGAAATAAGGAAGACAAGACTCCTGAAGAATCAACAATGTTTGAGGCACTCCAAACTATTGCCTCAAAAGAGTCATGCAAGGAAGCCGCTGGCAAACACAAAAGACAAAGGAAGGATGATGATCCTGATGTCGATCCCAAAAGTAAGAAATCAAAGATATCAGAAGGACCATCGTCTTCTCATAAGCCAAAGAAGACTTCCAAGACTCCACCATCAAAGCAACATGCACCAGAATCTGGCTCCGGTCCAACTCAGTCAGAAGTACCATTTATGCTTCAACCAACTGACATTCAGGAAGAACCCAAATCATCAATCCCCGAATCACAAATTCCCGAATTTCAAGCTGGTCCATCATCAACTGCAAATACCAAAGAGAAAAGGAAATCCACAAAGTCAAAGAAGAAGAAGTCTACTCCTTTCTCATGGTTAGATGTGGAAGAAGCTCCTCAATCTGATTGGTTGACCGAGATGATCAAAGCACAACCACCACTTGAAGCCGAAGAACCACTGCCTGGAAATACTTTGCAGATGACTCAAAATGTAATGACGGGACTTCAAGTTGAAAGGTTGACCAAAGCTAAACTGAAAAGGATCAACCGTGAAGCTATGGACTTTCTGAAGAAGAGATCAGGGAATAAAGTTGAACTCGAATACCACATGGAGAACATTGCCTGCGCACTTTCTGGCACGTTCGACTGGCTCAACCCTGAATCCAACATCGACACAGAAAAGAAAGACAAAACTCCCTACTTCACTGACTGGACAAAACCATTGCCTCTTCTAGGCTTTCCTGAGAAACCCAAGATTCCATACCGACACTTCTTCAACAACGACCTCAGATACCTTCAACACGCTCACGAAACTTCCAAGGAACGATACGCATCTTCACTGACGATTTCCGTTCCAGCTGCCAGATACGAATTACCAGACATTGAAGAGACTGCACCAATTTTCAGCAAATCAGTTGTCACTTACAACAGGGAAGCTCTTCTCGGTATTCAACATTGGCCTGAGAAACGAAAACTCGGCTACACCCACAGATTACATCTCAAGACAAGTGAAAATGTGAAGCAACCGCTTCGTATCATTGCAATCATGGAACTCGTGGAAGATAGAAGATTCAACTACACTTTCATGAAAGAAATCGTCGTCAAGAGACTGGATAAGAAGCAGTACAATTTTTGTGAAGCAGACTTCCCAGATTTGAACCTGAATGACATCGAAGACATGTATTTGGAAAAGGTTCAAGGAAAAATGCTCAACTTCCCAAGGGAAACTCAATACAACTTCATCGCGTCTCTACTTCTCTACATCAGACGGTTAATAGTTCAAGAAAGAGTGGAAAACCTTCAGCTGGGTGTTGAAAGTTATCAGAACAACATCAACCTCACCAAACCACAGCTCATATTTCCAGGAATTCAAGAGTTATCACAATATACTCTCGTGCAACAACCATCATTTGGAATCATCTACCCCAACAAGAAGAATCAACTTCGTCTTATGAGGTTCGATGAAATTCAGAAGTTTTGTGACGAGACACTTCAAAGAGTTCGTGATGGGTTGGCAGAAAGGTTGGATGATGAGAAGAAGAGGTTAAAAGAGGGTCGAGAAACAAGGTGGAAAGCTAATGGACGCAGAATGATACGCAACTTTGTCCATACCATTGAAGAATGGCTGTACCGTCGTCAACAGATCAGGAGGTTGGAAAGCTACATCGGTGTTCGACCTTCATTTCCGGTCTTGACATTTAGACGACCTGATCCACAGTTCACAGACTTTGATGCATAGCCGAATGATGAACTTCAGCTCCCATTCTTCTGGTACCAATATTTCAATATTTTCATCTATATTGATTAATTTGTAATTACTACGGCTTGTGCACACATAACAGTGTACAACCCGAACTTTGTACTTAAAGGACCCTGTGGTACGCATCAGTGCTACAATCCTCATATAAGGAGCGAAAGCTTTTTACTTTTAAGTTGAATTAATCAAACTTTTAATGATTTCTACAATTTTTCTCAAAAGACAAGTATTACACCTCAATAAGTAATCACTTGTTGAGGAGGAGTACTTGATTTCAAACATCATTCTTAAATCTTAAAGTCTTGTTGAATTCTCCCCATAAGACTCAAAAAGGCATATTATAATCAAAACGTTTACAAAAACAACATTTGATATGCTATTTTTGAGGGGGAGAAGAAGAAAAGTGATTAAAATATCATGTGAAAAGTCTTATCTTGTGCGAGCTCGACTCAGAATTGACCCACGAATTGACGAAACAACAAATGTTAGTTTTCGAAAGGATTTATCCAAGTAGAAAGTACCGTTTTCGAGAAACTCTTTCTAGATGTTTACTTTGACGGGTCTAACTTCCTTTTAGGAATGTTAACAACTTCAAGTTAGTTATTAGGGCTAGCTATCACCTAAAAACTGATAATGTATCCCTTTAATTAAGCAACGTAAACGCGTCCCTCGGGTACATGTCTATTAAGAGTGGAACAATTCAAAAGTGCCAATTCTTCCCGCATATGCAAATTTCTGAAAACATTCATAAGCATATGTGGAGGGGGAGTCTTTCATAAGAAATCAAAAACCTCAAAGTGTCAACAAAAAGATTTTATTATCATAAACACTTTGAGAGATTTTCAAAGATTTGGTTCAAAGGCATCAATAGGATAGTCATGGAGTTACAAGGTGACTAAGGATAGGTATAACTGTCCTATGATCCGCCAGAACCGGAGGGATCTACCCAAGGACATCACCAATAGTTAGAAATTAGAAGTCCTTAGGTATGATATAACAAAAGGAGAAAAATGAAAGGAGAAAGAAGGGGTTGAAGAATTAAAAAGAAAATGAATGAAAAGGGTGAAAAGAAATAGCCCTCCATTTTATCAACCTTAGGTCAGACACCGGGTTCAATTCATATGCTACTAGTCGTTGCTAAGGCGATACCGGTATAGAAGATAAAGACGTTATGGACCCAGTGACGCAATGAACCTAAACCTTTTAGCCACTCAGGCATCTCTCAAAAGATGTTTGTTACATTCTCACAGGGAACCGGTGTAATCTATCGATCGTCTATTAGAGATGGTTGATATTGAAACAGGAGGCCCTCTGCTCCATGCCTCCGTATAGGAAACCAAATGTGCACTTATCGAGTCTAGAGCCACGAGATAACATAAAAGATCTCTTAGGAACACATAATACTTCTACACTAAGTGTCTTGCATCATTGGACACTAAGGGTAAATTATCGAGTCCTTCGTAGATCTTAGCAATTTGCCTTGAACGTTTATGAGGGATTTACTTATGTATTTCTCGAATGATTGAAAGGAAATCTTGCCAGGGTCAACATCAAACAGCCCTGACAGCAGGTCACTTCGGTGATTCCTTGTGGATTACGCTTAGTGTGTTCGATGGTTTCAAACGGTCTACAGTCGTGGGGTGATCTCCAGCGACTCACCTAATCGTGGGTGTACTTATGTATGTCTGTGTAAGCCCTCTAGGGGTATCCGATTAGGAACGGCCTTGGTAAGGATTAGAAGGAGTCTTCACACTATGCTGTTGACAAATTCTAATTCTGAACCTGTAAGTACCGGATGTATTATTGCTAACCGTTTCAATGCAGGTACAACCACCATCCTGAACACCAGCTTCCACATGCTCATACTTGCATCTCAACAAATATGACAGCTCTCATGAAAGATCGAAGCAACATTTAAGTCAAAGATAGATTCCATGCCAAAAGAATCTACAAAGTGATAAGACAACGATCTAAAGCAAAGCAACGTTCAAAGAAGGATTCTACGTCAACACTAAGAATCTTCATCAATCAAAAGAGAGCTACACAGAATGAAAGTTTCAAACGTCAAAAGATGTATGAGCATGTCAGAAAGATGCAGATCCACTGGAGTCTAAGAGAGTGACGAATGGCAGATTACGACATCAATTGATCACTACCACATCATCAATGATAAAGAACAAAGAACGATGAATCATCTCGACTTTACAATTGTTTGAAGACGTCTAAAAGCCATGAAAGTCTACAATTAAAGATAAAGACAATGACGTCAAGAACCTCAAATGACCGTGACAAATATCACTCCTTCATAACCTATCCTTGGGGGGAGATTGTTAGGATCTAAATTTATCAACATTTGTCAAGTCTCGGTTATTTCAGAACATGTAATAGGTTGCTATTATATTTGTTTACTTATGCTTAAACGTTTAGAGTCCGATAAGTGTCCAATGGGCCACAAAGCCCACGACTTAGAGAAATAGGGAGGATAGGAGTGTTGCCCTACTCCTCACCTATAAATAGGACTCTATGTAAACATTATCTCTTGTTGGTTATTTCATTATCTTAAGAAAACTCTTGCACTTTTACCTTTCATATTGATCTAATCAACCAAACTCTATTTCTCATCTTATTTCTATACTTGTGTTTACAATATGGTGACCTAACACGCCGTCAGCTCGCCATCGATCTTGGGTTTTTGTTCCACCGCCATAGTGTGACGGTGTCACTATTTGGGTTGTGACGTCCTCGCTTGATTCGTCTGATGCTGTCACGGAGGGCGTCTCCACACATTGAGCCATCATAGGTGCTATTCAAGTTTGCACTTTCTGGGCAGATTCAGTGACCATGTCACGAAGATGAAACTTGTCATTTTTTCTTTCGTTCTTCTTCCAATCGAGCCCATGACACCTCCCAAACTAACCAGTTAACCAGGTGTGGTCAACAAGTCAAATCTGAGAGAGGAGAGATCAATTTATTACCCGTTGAAAGCACAGTGTACTCACGGGTCGTTAAGTCCCAACGAGAATGAAATTGTGTTTTGGGAAACGTTCTGGGAATGAGTGATTTGGGAATAGTAACCAGATAATGATTGGATTGATTTACACAAATGGAAATGAGTTAAATAACAGTTATTAACAATTACTGGAAATCAGATAAACTAAAAATGTAATCAGAATTAAAGCAAACACAAATGCGTACTGGAAAAGTGGGAATTTAGCAAAAACAAACTACAGGGGGTGAAAATGACTTTTTTACAAACTTAATATAAAAAGAAAATTTTATAAAAAAGAAAAATATTTTTTTGATTATTTTATTATTTAATATTAATTAAAAACTATTTAATACTTATATAACTATTTAAGTTAAACTAAATATAATATAATAATAAATAAAACTAAGAAAATGAAATTTTATTTTTAAAAACTCTGAAATAACTTAAAAATATTATAAAAACTAAAAATATGTATTTTTATCTTTTTCTGAATTTAATATTAATTAATTACTAATTACTTATTAATTAACTAATTAATTAATTTAAACTACTAATAATACTAAAAATGACTTAGAAAATTAGGAAATATTTTATAAAACTAATTAACCATCTCAGGAATCCTAAAAAATTATAAGAAGTTTATAAAAATATTATTACACTTTTTTATTAATTATTTACTTAATTACTAATTAAGAACTATTTAAACTAATTTAATTAAGATAAATGGCAAATGAACAGTAAAAATTATGAAAATATTTTCTACAAATACTAAATAATTAATAAGACCTAGGAAAAATATAAAAATAAACCAGAGATTAAAAATAAACAGAAATGGATTTTCTTTTTCATTTTTTAATTAAAACTATTTTAACTCTTATTAATTATTATAAATACTAAATGAAAAGATTAAAATCTAAGAAAATTACTGGAAATATTACAAGATGTAAGGAAATTATGAAAAATATAAAAATGAAAATTGCTTTTTGAAAAAGCTGAGCAATAAGCCAAATGGCTTAAATAGAAGCTATCACTTTATTAAAAGTGGTGATTTTTTGGATTTTCTTTTGGAAAACTATTCATACACTAAAAATATGAAACTTTTGTGAAGACAACTTATTTGGAACTCAAAAATAAGCACTTTGGACATCAAAGAGCTTAACAGATTGTATTTTGCTTTGAAAATGAGCTTTTTGATGAAAATAAGCCACACAAATGATTACAGGAGGAAAACTAGATGCAAACAATCTAGATGCACACAAATCAGGCCAATGGAACTGAATAAGCACACAAAATAAGCACTAAATGGAAAATAAGCAATTATGCAATTTCACATACCAAAATACCCTTTTTGTGCAAACTGCAGGCCTAAGTGGGGCCCACAAATAAGCTCAGGAGTCTAAAACAAAAGTGGATATGAAAAGTAGGCAAGGTTAACTTCCAAATAAGCCAATAATCAGAGCTTATGGCTCAGAAATAAGCCAATGGTGGGCTTGTGAACTTAGCTACTTACACTGAGTACTCACTGTACTTAGTGAAATGGGACAAGGTATAAGCCAAGAGCAGGTTTATCAAATAAGCTAGAAAGCACAAAATAAGCCTTGGACTGAAAAGTTTGGTTGATGAGCTTTCCAAAAAGCTAAGACTCAAAGGGTGGGGCCCACTAATGAACACTGTGCAACCCTGTGAAGTTGGGTGTGCACACTGTGTACAGGGGAGGTTTGAGAAAAAGTACCAAACTAAAGCTAGAAAATAAGCAATTTAGATTAAGAGATAAAAATAAATAAAAATACCCTAATAAAGATTAGAAACCAAATTATGTTATCTAAAAATCACAAGGTCTGAATCCTAATATTGAAGCCTAGAGAAAATTGTCAAGTTTATTCAAAAACTTTTTCACTAAAAATTTTGACTTTTTGATTTATGAACAAAGTTGACTTTTGTGAGATTTGATTGAGTCCTAATGATTGATTATGTTATAAGAAGCTAAAATGAGACTTAAATAAGCTAAGTTAACCACTATAGAACCTGTGTGAATGATTTTGCTAATCAAATTCTTGACAGTGAATACCTAAAGTGAGATCACACGTCATTTTGAATTTTTTCCAATTGAGCTATGATTGTTATGAGTCAAACCATCTTAGCTATCCTAATGCAGACTATTCATACCAAAATAACAACAAAACAACAACAAGAACATAGAAAACCATGCTAATCCAAACACACCTGTAATAATAAAAAATGAGATTTTTCAAGTAAAAACCTGTTTTAAACCAAGAACTTGATGCATAAGGTTAAAATAAGCTAACATGAATCTAATTAAGCACAAATACACCAAGCTTAACAACAATTGCATAAGAATCTCTAAAATACTGTTTTGACAGTGGAATTTTAAACATGAGCAACCATGATCTATGATGAACAAACAAGTAATATAAAGCTTTAATTTAGCTGCACTACACCAATTAAGCATGAAAGAACATATATAAGCTACTATAAGCTATGCTACAGTAAGAATGCCAAAAATGAGGAATAAGCTTACAACTGGTCCATGCTGCAAAACAAGTAACCAGGACCAAATTTCACATCCTATAGCTTACCATTTAAGCACTAACCCTGCTCCATGCATCTTCCAACATTGGGCACTGATTTTTGAATTTATGACTTTTTTAGTGATTTTCTTATATCTTTAGGACACTAAATGGAAACTAGTTTAAGAACTCAGAAAGCTTATGAAAACTAATAAATTAGCCTAAATGAGCTTAAAGGAACATGAAACAACAACATTTAACAATATTTAGTGAGATTGTCAATTTCACTAAAAATTGCCAAAAACTGAATTTTGATAACAAAGCTTGAAATTAAGGTTAAATTAAGTTTACTGTGGAAAACTAGAAGGGGGGTTGAATAGTTTACCGGTTTTTAATCTAATTCTCTTTTGAAACTTTCCGTTTAATCAAAGATATGAACACAAAGACAATATGTAATATGCAAATGTAACGAAAGAAACGATCAAACCATGACACGATTGTTTATCATAGTTCGGCTACAAGGAACTCTATTTTCCTTGCCCTACGTCCACGCCCCGAGTATCCAACTCGAGAGTTTCTTTCACTAGTCAACAAGCTCCTTTCACCGGCGGAGAAAACCTTACACGTCGCTTACAAGTTTACCGACACTAAGCTAGATGTCGAGTTCTTTTACAAGGGTACAACCACTCCCGTTTAGTTCTTTACAAGGGTACAACAACTCCCGTCACACTATGTATTTTAAGGACTAAAATACTAACCGATCACAACTTAAAACACACAATCAAATGAAGTGTAAACTACACAAAGTCTACACGATGCTAAGCTAACAAGTCTTGCAACGTTGTGTTGAATACTTGTAACTTAATATGCACTTGTGAACTTCTTTGCTACAAAAGAATCTTCACAACAATGAGATGTTAAAGGGTTAGATGAAAGATATGAATGTGTATGTGCAAAGTATAATGAGAAGTGATAAAAGAAAATTCTAACAAATGGCTTGGTATTTATAGCAAAACATCCAGCAGGTCTGGCGGATACGGCGGAACCCTCAGAAGGGTTCCGCCCGTGTACCACGAGGGTTCCGCCAGGTCTGACAGTATGTTTTGCCATAACTTGCCAAACCATCCAAAGTCACATCAAATAAATTCTTAGTCAAACACAAAACTTGTGTAAGAAACCTATGGTGAGTTAAACACACAGACCTTGTGTAAGAAATCTATGTTGAGTCAAACACACAATCTTTCCTTAAATGTATGTTGACAAAACTTACCATAAATGGGATGTGACATATCTATTTAAAGAAATATGAAAATGTTGTGTTTTATATGAAATGTAAATGTAGCAAATGTCTAGTTATGCAAGACTTTAAACTAAAATCATGTTTTACTAAAAACTAAAGTTTACACTTTGTCATTAACAAAACTTAGCAAAGATCGTAAAATATAAATAACGTTTTTAGGCGATATTTGTATTAACAATCTCCCCCTTTTGGTTGATGACAAAACATAAACTTTGTTTTTAAGTAACTCACAAATTTTAGTGTTAAGACTTAAAAAAATGTTGTATCAAACTTGTTTTACTTAATTGATGAAAATCATTTTAAGTTACAAAGTTTAGATAACTTTCTCCCCCTTTTTGTCGAAACAAAAAGAAGAGTAGCGTAGCGGAACTATGCACTTGCTCCCCCTTGGTCGATACTCCCCCTAAAAGGAGTGCCAAGTTGGGAAACATGGATTTTGAACCTACAAAAAAATGGTTAGTTGGTGATAGTGATACATAATCAAGCATGTACTCACCACATATTATGAGAATATAATCAACCTTAATCACAACT
>LBNU01018659.1:108756-128450 GCA_014162995.1 Artemisia annua | reverse complement strand
GTTTATAGTATTAAGAGAAGGGATTTTGATGCTGATGGTGTGATTTGAGGTGTTCTAAGATGGTTATATTTATAGGGTGGAAGAGATGTTGGAGGTAGTGTTTGGATTTGATGTTTGGCCATAGGAATTTTGAGGTTTGTAATGATTTAGGTGAGTAATGAAGGTTGTCAAATCAATTGGAAGTCAATCCAATGGAGGTGATGGAGTAAGAAGACAAAGA
This sequence comes from Artemisia annua, assembly GCA_014162995.1. Classification (NCBI taxonomy): domain Eukaryota; kingdom Viridiplantae; phylum Streptophyta; class Magnoliopsida; order Asterales; family Asteraceae; genus Artemisia; species Artemisia annua. The sequence goes on along the minus strand of LBNU01018659.1, from coordinate 128,230 downwards.
TTTGCACTAAATGCTTAGTGGTCTTGTCAAAATGGTTGGGTGAATATGTTTCACGGATTGGAAGGATCCTTTGGGGAGGGTTCCTTCCTTTATGTGTGAGGGTTCCTTGAGGTGGTTATGATTTAATTTGGTTTTTGGCGGGAAAGGGATTCCTATTGGTTTTAGAATCTTAGAATACTCCTAATGATGTTATAAACTAATAGGGAATGAGTTTCTAACATATAAGGTTGACTTGAAGAAGTTTGGATTTCTAAAATTTTGAAAACGAATAAAAATTTCCAGGTGAACTGACGGAACCTTCGGACTACATAGGCGGAACCCATCTGAGGGTTCCGCGTAATCCGTTGGGCCATTTCTGGGTTGCCCAGAAATTTACACTGGCGGAACCCTTCTGAGGGTGCCGCCAGTTCCGCCAGACCCTTAAAAAATGGCAGTCCACTATTTTGACCCGCAAGACGATTTTCAAATTTTCCGAAAACTCTTAAAAGTGAAAATATAATTCATATCTGGTTAGAAAATGCAAAATTTGGACATGTAAACACGCATACGGTTGGACTTTGACCGGGGGCTAGCGAATTTCACTATACTTAGTGAAATTTTTCATAAACTTGAAAATTTAACAACATGCCAAATGTTGTCATCCTGCATCAAAGTTAGTTCAAATATGTTCTAGATTGTACCAAATATCCTACCAACACATAAAAACATAACACACATTGTTCAAATGACCAAATTGTTCAAATATCACCTAGTGCCAAACACTCTTACACACCCGCTCTCATTGACGGTCAATCTTCTTCTTGAACTTGCCAAGGAACCTCCCGATGTTCTTGAACATCCCCTTCATTTGCTTGAACTCCGCTGACTCATTAGGAATAGTTGGAAGTTGTGAAAGGTATTCTAAAGGTGGAAGCCTAGAGTTGGGCAAAGTCTAATCTTCACTCATAGAAGATGATGATGATGAGGTAGGAGGATGAGGGCGTTTTCCTTGGGTTTTGTAGACTCTATTATCACTAAGTGGGACAAATGTGTGTGGGATGAGAGAGTAGTCTAGGCGAAGAGCTCTAGGAGTTGGAGGAATGGGGGAGATGAACCTAAAGAGACGGGTCAAGAGCATTCCATACGGCATAGCCATTGTGCCTTGCACGGGAATGTCGGCCATTCTCTTGGCCATGTAGTAGGCAAGGTTGAAGGGTTGCCTAACGGATAAGGAGTACATCATGTAGCAAAGGCAAACATTGATATAATCCCGGTTTCCTAGAGTGCTAATGACATTGGCTCTAAGGACTTCCTCCCATTTCTCGAATTGGGGCTTGAGTTCATTGAGTTCCATTCCATATGGATCCTTGTTAACCTCATTTCCCGAACGGGTTCTCCTAGTGGTGGTGGTCCTAATGAAGAGGTGGTCACGAAGTACATCTTTTGACACAAGAGGTGTATCATAGGGATGAATGCGGTCAATGAGCGTGTCAAGAGTTGAGAGGGTATGCTTGTCGGTGTAGATGCAAGTACCACGGTTTGGGACACCTAGGATTTGAGCAAACTCATCTAGGGTGAAGGAGTAAGGATGGCCACTAGCCGAGAAATTTATAGACATACGTCCATAATCATCAGAGGAGAGGTTGACGGAAGTATAGAACTCTAGAATGAACTTAGGACAAATAGGCTCGTTTATCTATAAGAGACAATCAAAGTTAATGGCCGCAAATTCGGCGGGTAGGTTTGTTCCGGCTAGGAAGGATGGGTCGATGGTTCTACCCTCATGGGCATATCTCTTTTCTAGGGCTTTGAAGATGTTGATTTGGTTTTCGGTAAGGCCTTTGGTTTTGTGATGTTTTGGAAGGTACTTAGTGGTGTCTTTGTGATCGTAATGAGTCACGGGAGGCATGATGATTCCTAGAAAAAAATAAAATATCACATTGTAGTCTATGTTAACGACTATTGCAATGTAGATTTTCTAGTGTGTGCCTATATGAAAACCATGTGGAGGTGCGGTTATCTTGACTCATTTTGATGCTCAAAACGTTTTTATAGTGCAAGTTTTGTTATAAAACAAAAGATAACCCAAACGCTCCTAGTTCAATGTAGCTTCGTTTGAATGTATCCGAAAATACATATTGGTTATGTATTCCCTTTAGCATTCAAGAAACATTATGCAAGTGATGTTTTAAACATAACGTTTTGATTTTTTATTCACAATGTGAGACGAAAAAAATATTTGTCCTATTTGTGAGAAATTTTTGCAAGAGTTTGACATGGGGTGTTTTAGTAAACATGTTACTAGTTTATAAGAATGCAATTCCTAACTATGGGAAACATGATTAGTTTTGTTTAACACCTAAGTTTCTACATTAATTTCTCAAGTTAATGCATAACCCCAAGTTTTTGATTTTGTGCAAAAATAGAATTCCTAGACTCAGATCAGGAGTGTAATTATGTTTAGGATACTTACAATGATGATTAGAGAGCAATGAGGATGGTTTCAGGATCAAAAATTCGTGGGTGAGGATGAGTGAATAGTGGCAGTTTGGAAATGATGGGTGGAAAGGGGTGTTTGGTTTAATATAAACAAATAAAAAGTTCTGCAGGTCGGCGGATACGGCGGAACCAAAAAGGGGGTTCCGCCCGTTGGGTCGCAGGGTTCCGCCGACTCTGCTGAGAAAAAAAAATTATTTATTTGTTTTGGTTTTTGTGATTTTTGTCTAATGTTTAGAACTACAATGTGGGTTCCATGAGTCCTAAGCCTAACCTAAGAAGGTTAAAGGGTTCTCGTTTGAGAGGTTTTGTGAGAATGTCGGCTATGTTGTCTTCGGAAGAAACTTTCTCGATTGAGATGTTTCCTTTTTGGATGTTGTCACGAAGAAAGTGATGACGAATTTCGATATGTTTGGTTCGGGAATGTTGGACGGGATTTTTACTAAGATCTATGGCTCCTTTGTTGTCGCAAAGAATGGAGATGTCGTTTAGTTGAATTCCGTAGTCGACAAGAGCTTGCTTCATCCAAAGAGCTTGTTGACATGCCTTTCCGGCCGAAACGTATTCGGCTTCCGTTGTTGAGATAGCGAGAGCCGTTTGCTTCTTAGAGAACCATGAGGTGAGACAATGTCCAACAAAAGTACAAGTACCACTTGTGCTTTTTCTATCAACATAGTCACCGGCATGATCCGAGTCGGCATACACTATGGTGTCCATTCCCGTTCCTTTGGGATACCATAATCCTAAGTGTGTAGTGCCCTTAATGTATCTAAAGATCCTTTTAACGGCTTCAAGATGAATTACTTTAGGATCTTCTTGAAAACGAGCACATAGACAAACACTAAACATAATGTCGGGTCTACTAGCCGTTAGGTAAAGTAGACTTCCAATCATACCCCTATATTTAGTGCTATCTACGGATTCACTTTCCTCATCCTTGATAAGTTTAGTTTCCGTGGACATGGGTGTTTTGATTGGTTTAGAATCTTCTAATCCAAATTTCCTAAGCATGTCCCTAATATACTTAGATTGGTTAAAGAAGATACCATCTTCTAGTTGTTTGATTTGGAGTCCTAGGAAAAAGTTGAGTTCTCCCATCATACTCATTTCAAACTCGTCATGCATGATTTTTGAGAAATCGTCGCATAATTCTTGACAAGTTGATCCGAATATAATGTCATCAACATAGATTTGGACTATGATAATATGTGAATCTTTCTTCTTAGTGAAGAGAGTATTATCAACTAAGCCCATGATATACCTATGGTCAACTAGGAAGGTTTTGAGTCGATCATACCATGCTTTTGGAGCTTGCTTAAGTCCGTATAAAGCCTTTTTAAGTTTATAGACATGATTAGGTTTTTCAAAATCAATGAAGCCCGGTGGTTGAGCAACATATACTTCTTCATTTATGAAACCGTTTAAGAATGCACTTTTGACGTCCATTTGAAAAAGTTTAAAGTTGTGTGCACATGCATATGCAAGTAAGATTCTAATTGACTCGAGCCTAGCTACCGGAGCAAAAGTTTCATCGTAGTCAATGCCTTCTTGTTGGTTATATCCTTGTGCCACTAGCCTAGCTTTGTTTCTAGACACAACACCATTTTCATCCATTTTATTTCGAAAAACCCATTTTGTACCAATTATAGTTTGACTCTTAGGTTGAGGAACTAATGTCCACACATCATTTCTAACAAATTGGTTTAACTCTTCTTGCATGGCTATTACCCATGACTCATCTTTAATGGCTTCGTTTATGTTTTTGGGTTCAATGGTTGACACGAAACAAAAGTAGTTACTTTCATTTTGGGCTTTAGACCTTAACGTTCTCTCGTTAATTTTACCTATGACATTATCTAATGGATGACTTTTGGATTCTTTAACATTAACAATTTCTTTGTTTAGTGGTTCTTCTTCCTTGTCATTTTCTATGGTGACTTGATTTTCCATAGCTTGACTTTCAACTAAGTCATCATCTACCAAAGGTGATGTCTTAGAGGGAGGTGGACTCTCGTCAAATGTTACGTTCAACGATTCCTCGACTCTTAAGGTTTCTTTGTTTAAAACAATGTAAGCCTTACTATTTTGTGAATATCTAAGAAATACACCTTCATAAGACTTTGGGTCAAATTTGGTGAGGTAATCCTTGGTGTTAAGAATAAAGCATTTACTTCCAAACACTCTAAAGTATCCTAATGTAGGCTTTTTACCTTTATATAGTTCATAAGGGGTTTTTTTTAAAAATGGTCTAATTAAGACTCGATTTAGAATGTACGTTGATGTGTCAACGGCGTTACACCAAAACTTTTGTGGAATGTTTTGTTCGTTAAGCATTGTTCTACTCATCTCTTGCAAAATCCGGTTTTTACGTTCTACTACACCATTAGATTGAGGAGTAAGTGGAGCCGAAAAGTTATGAGTAATACCATTTTTGTCACAAAAGTTTCCAAATTGAAATTCATTATCAAATTCACGACCGTGATCCGTTCTAATAGACACAATATTAGACCCTACTTGATTTTGAATTTTCTTACTTAGAATCTTAAATTTTTCAAAAGCTTCATTTTTACTTTTCAAAAATCTTGTCCAAGTAAACCTTCAATAATCATCTACTATAACCAAAGTGTAGAAGTTGCCTCCATAACTTTGTATAGCGGATGGACCAAATAAATCCATATGCAAAAGTTCTAGACACCTAGATGTAGAAACCATGTTTTTAGCCTTATGGCTAATATGGACCTGTTTACCGACTTTGCAAGCATCACAAAAGTGTTGGTCGTATTTCAACTTAGGTAGATTTCGAACTAAGTCTTTGGAGGAGAGGTTTTGAATTAGTCTCATATTAGCGTGTCCTAAACGTCTATGCCATAAAGTTGAGGATTCATCTAATGAAGTAAGACAAAGTTTGTCTTTAGATGTTTGATCCATTTTCATGACATATACGTTGTTCTTAAGAACACCTTTGGCTATGGTTATGCCATCTTTAAGTATCTTACTTCCATCTTCACTAAAAAGGACGTTATACTTATTACGACAAAGTTGACTAATACTAAGAAGATTAAAACCTAAGTTATCAACATGAGCTACATCATCTATAAAAAGGGAGTCATGAGAGATTGTACCTTTTCCGATGATTTTGCTCTTAGCTTTACTACCAAACATAACATTACCTCCATCACATTTTTGATATGTTGAGAAGAGACTTTTGTTACCCGTCATGTGCCTTGAACAACCGCTATCTTTAATCCATTCATCCGGTTCCAAACATACTTTAAGGCACACCTATTTTATGAAAAACACTCAAACATTTGGTCCCCAATTTCTCATGAGTCCATTTTGGTTAAGTAAGCCATTAACTTGACTTAAGTATGAAAATAGAGCATGAGGATTCCATGACATGTAGTTTAGAGTTTGGTAATGTCCAGGAGTGTTTTGGTTCCAAACATGTTGGTAGTTTGGTCGTGGGTTGTAGTTGCTTTTTGGAAAGGGGCGCTTGGGAAAAGGTGTCTTAGGTTTTGGTTGAGTGGTTTTAGTTCTAAATTCATTTTTATCAAGTCCTACTCCAGTTTTAACAGCGGGTTTTGTTTCATTTTTATATGTGACGTTAACAAATTTTGAACGGTTTGATGTGGAAGCTGTTTTTGCTACTGCAGCCCTGGCGGAACCTTTGGGTTCAACGGGCAGAACCTTGTTTTGGGTTCCGCCTGTTCCGCGGGTTGCTGTAGCAGTTTTGCTAGTTTCTTGTGTTTTATTTTCTTGTTTCGTTTGTTCTTTCGAAGTTTCTAATTTCATGAAGCCTAGACCCGTTTTATCAAATGGTGATTTTTGAAGCTTCATAATTTCATCCGCACAAGAAATGTTTTTATCAAACTTCTTAAACTTTGTGGTTTGTTTTATTAGATCATCTTGAGTAACTTTTAGTTTCTCAATTTCGAGTTTAAGCTCTTCACATGATTTACACAATGTGTCAACACTTTTACTCTTTTCTAATCTTTTAGCCTTTTCTTTTAACTCATAAACTTCATTTTCCAAAAACACCTTTTTAGTTTTCAAAAATTTATTTTTGTTTATGATTTTTAGGCTTAGTTCACAAATTTTGTTATATTCTTTTTGTAAGGTGTCATCATCAATAGACGAATAAGAAGAGTCCGAGAGTACCTCATTTGATTCATGAGCCATGAGAGCAACATCATCATTTTTCGGCTCATCGTCATCTTCTTCATAGTCACTCCAAGTGCCACTTACAAAAGCTTGTTGTGATTTGCCTTTGGCCGGTTTTGGGCATTCTCCTATTAGATGACTTGTGTCTCCACACCTATAGCATTTCCTTTCAACTCTTCCTTTCTTATCATCACGATCTTTTCGGAAGGTTTTCTTGTCATCTTTAGGTTGCCTTACAAATTTCCCTCGTCTACGAAAGAACTTCTTGAAGTCTCTAACGGCCATGGCATATTCTTCATCATCACTATCGGAACTAGATTCTTCATCATCACTTGATTGGACTCTAGCTTTCAAGGCAATAGACTTGACTTTTTCCTTCTTGCCTTTAACTATTTCCGAATCTTTTTCCATTACCATTTCATGAACTTTGAGGTTTCCAATTAGCTCATCAAGTGACATGCTTGAAAGATCCTTGGATTCTTCAATTGCCGTCACTTTTGCTCTCCACTTCGGATGGAGTGCTCTAAGGAATTTCCTGACAAAATTCTTGCTACAAAAAGATTCATCAAGTGCTTTAAGTGAAGTAATAATAGTGTTAAACCTAGCAAATGCACTATCAATACTTTCATCTTCTGGAATAAAAAATTTTTCATATTGTTGAATGAGAAGATCAATTTTGTTATCCTTAACTTGTGAGTTTCCTTGATGGGTGACTATTAAAGATTGCACAAATTTCTTTAGCGGTTTTACACATAAAGACTCTTTCATATTCTTTCTTAGGAAAAGCATTATATAACATCATTTTAGCTTCATTATTCTTAGCAATCAATTTCTTTTGATCTTCATCTTTAGTGTTTGTAACTATATTATCACCATCAACAATTATAAACCATAAATCTATATCTTTACATTTCACGTAAGTTTCAAATCGGTTTTTCCAATAGATAAAACAATTTGCTTCAAAAAGTGGTGGTCTTTGCATATATTGCCCTTCTTTGTAATTTTCAAAATCCATGGATCGTTTCAAGTTTTAAAACATAATATATTTTAAAAGCTTGAGTAACGTAGCTCTTGATGCCAATTGTGGAAAACTAGAAGGGGGGGTTGAATAGTTTGCCGGTTTTTAATCTAATTATCTTTTGAAACTTTCCGTTTAATCAATGATATGAACACAAAGACAATATGTAATATGCAAGTGTAACGAAAGACACTATCAAACCATGACACGATTGTTTATCGTGGTTCAGCTACAAGGAACTCTATTTTCTTTTCCCTACATCCATGCCCCGAGTATCCAACTCGAGAGTTTCTGTTAGGTCATATACAATCGTGTATATTTGATTTGATACAAACAAAACTACATATGCTTCAATGAAGATAATGAAGGACTAAATAGCATAATAATATTTTTCTAATCTTATTTCTTGTTTTTTAATGTACATTGCAAATTACTTTATGCTTATATGAAGATTATACAGTAAGTTATTATTTTATTTTTACTTGTAGGATAATGTTTGTATACCTAGCAATCTTTATTATATAATTAGAGATGATTAGGCACGTAGTTTGTGTATGATAAATTTACAATCGATATCATCAAATTACATATCACTTTCATTTTTTTATAATTAGGTTAAGTTAGTTCAATTTTATTGTCTCTAAAGGTTGTATATATATTCCCTCTATCCACATAAGATTTGATCTATTAATATATATATTGAGGCTTGGTTTTGATTTTTAATTTTTATTATGTGCTGCTATTCTTATTGTTTGTTCTTTTAGCCTTACTGATGTTAATCCCAACTCATTAAAATTACAGGTAGAAATTCCCTACGTTAACTTTAGGATTTTATCCGAATGTTGCATAACCCTTTACAATAAAGGTTAAAATCCATAATACTATGACAACCGTCTAAATATGGATCTACACGTGGTATCCAGTGCCAGGGGAAATTCTGACATAAAAGAACGATTATTGATCAAAAGTGATCAGTGATAGCCACTTTTTACACATTCATCCAGTTGATCCAAACCAAGAAGGTAAAATTTGTGTTAACTGTCATACTTCTTATCCAAACCTTCTTAAAGATCTTGAAGCTGAAAAAAGAGAATCATAGAACAACTAGTCTGAGAAACTAGGTATATAATTACTCTAGAAGTAAGTAGAAGCACTAAAGTTCTGTTTATAAAGAGAATGAAGAACTTGGACAGATAGTATAACCCAACAATATCAATTAAAATGAGTGATTGGAAGTTAGGTTTAAAAGATATCAGAGTTGAAAAGCTCACCAAGGAAAAAGGATGATTTTACACATAACTTGCTAGTTGGAATGAATCTAGTTCAAGTCTTGGAATCGTTAAAAGTGAAAGTTACGGTAGAAAATGATACCACGTAGAACACTACACAAACTGAAAGATGTTAAAATAAGGCACATGAAATGGTGGGTTGAACCGTGATGAAAAAAGTATCCGGAAGTTTTTCAAAGGTTTAAAAAGAAAAAGAACTTGAAGTCTGTTGAAGTTTGCTGAGACCTTTAGAAACCAAACCTGTTAAAAGTCACCCAAAAGTCTATAAAAGAAACCCTAGAAAAACAACTATAGTCCTAAAAGTAACAAAGAAACTTGGAATGGGATCATAACTCAAAAACTAGGGAAGAATTTGAGTTTCAGAATAAGCTGCTAGTTTGTGGAGTTTTGATTCATCTGCTGATACTGTAAACACAAAGAAACCAGTTAAGTGATCAAAAGCAGTATGGAACAACTCAAGAGGATCTACCATAGAATTTTTCACGAGATTTCTATAATATCCTAACAAAGGAAGGTCTTTTAACCCACTCAGCAGTAACTTACTAAACAAGCATTAAAAACAACTTACTTAAGCCTAAAGGTGACAAGGATCAGTACTTCTCAAAGACTCGATAGGTTATTCTCAAAGTGACTGCCGGCCAAAAGAAAGAACTACTAGGTTGAATCCGAGCGTTAATGTTATTAAAAGGCTTCAGCTAGATGGGTTGAAACCTAAACAAAAGAATTAGATGTTTCTGAAAAGAAGAATCATCAAAGGAACCTTAACGACGATTATGATTATGTTTGATGCTTATTGTAAGATTCAAGGTCTATTTCTGGGCTTGGGACTTCAAAAACCATTAATTTTTAATGTGTTGTGTGCATAGCAATCATAGAAAGTGGGGATTGATAAAAATTGCCTTATGTATGTGTCGTTGTTTATGAAAAAAAGATGTCGAAAGCATAAAAATTTTAAAGAAGGATGATTGCTTTGGATGGAGGCTAGTAATAACGTATGCGCTGATAGATGTGTGCGCTATTATTAGTCGAGTTGAATGATAATTTGTTGTCAAGATGGAGAGTTCGAATGCATTTTAATTTGTTCAATTTCACGTATCAGGTAACCTATCATGATTGATTTTATTATTCTTCATCAATAATGGGACGGTGGTCAATACTTTAGTTCAAGTGAAAGATATCAATCTTTGTTCACTGAAGAAAATAAATGTGCGATATAGTTAATGGGAGTAAAAACCTTACCTTTGGAAATAATGTTACAGATGTACGCATGTTTAGATCAAGCATAATGTTTTGAGTATGTCTTCTTGTGGAATATGATTGTATTCCACTGTGGTTACTGGTTATTTGATGGTACTGCTTGCTTATCCTTTAAAAAGTACTCTCTCAATCGGTCCAAGCTAACTGCTCGTATACTTTGAAAGCTACTGGCTCTTTCGTCAAAGTACTGCCATCGCTTCAACGTACTGCTGTTACACAAGGGCTGCGGCTCGTATATAATTTGAAAGTAGCTGTGTATTCAACCGTACGCTTGCTCTTTATTTCAAAGTACTGCTTCTCAAACGTGAAGCGTACGCTGCGTCTCATGCAAATGTACTTGCTCCAAAATTAAATAGACTTTTGCGTGTTATTAACGCATTGTTGTGATTTGAAGTTGATTTATGGAGAAGAGGTCAAGCCTCTTCTATGGTTCAATATACATCCATGATTTAACAAGCAGGTGAGGGGAAGCCGAGAGAGCGTTGACGACATGCGATTGCGAGGAAGTGTATTAACAGTGCTATATCTTCACAAGTAGTTCCTGCTATCTCAGATGATTACAAAAAGGGGAAGAAGTTAACATTGAAGATTATTTGCAGGCTTATTTAATGTGGTGTGGGTTTCATTCATGGAGATGTATTACATCTCAACTTCTTGTCATTTAAGGGAAGTTCGTAACGAACTTTTTTATTTTTATCATTAAGGAAGGGCAAAAATAAATATAGAATAAACAATGGTTTGAAGATTATTCATCATTGAAGATTGCCTGATTCATGAAGATAGTTTTGTAATATCAAAGATGTGTTAGGTCATATACAACGGGTATATGTATTGATACAACAAAACTACATATGCTTCAATGGAAGATAATTGAAGGGACTAATATGCATTAATGAAAGATCTACAAGCTGGTGGCAGTACATTGCAAAATACTTATCTTTATTTAGAAGATTACAGAAGATATTATTTTATTGTCAGGATAAGTTTAACCTAGCATTCTATTATATAAAGGAGGATGATAGGCACGTATGTTTTGTATAAAACATACGACACACAAAATAATACACGTTTCCATAATAATTTAGTTAGTTACATACTTCAAGTGTAAAAACCCCTATCACTATTTAAGACGTGATCGTATTAATAATATTGAGGCTGGGTAATTAATTATTTGATTCGCTCATCTTATTGTTTTGTTTTCTTCTTAGCCTTACTGAGTAGGATTTCCGCATACTCATAAAAGTTACAGTAGATTCCACTTATTAAGCTGTAGGATTTATCCGAAGTTGCTAAACCCTTTTACAAGTAAATGTTAAAGACCATACTACACAACAACCGTCTAAGAATTGGGATCTACAGTTTCTTTCACTAGTCAACAAGCTCCTTTCACCGGCAAGGATTGCAAAGCTCCTACTCTCGTGATAAACCCGAAGGTCACTGTCACGTGCTTTGAGTGTGGAGTGATTGGGCACTTCAGGAGTGATTGCCCAGAACTGAGGGATAAAATTGAAGGAGTTTGCCAGGATCTTAACGACGTTGCGGGTAATGACGATGCTTGAAGAGAGAATCCCCTACTTCGCATAATAAGACCTAATCCTAGACCCTCTTGAGTTGTATTTCCTCGAGTGTTTGTACTTTCTTAAAGACTTTATTTTTACGTCGTATTGTATGGATCTTCATCTAATTAATTCCCTATCTTTTATGCCAAGGCGTGTGATGACTTCCTTCCGTTACGCTCTCTATTGTACAAACCATATTTGGAATATTCTGCAAACTATTATGCTATCGTCTTATGTACGGTTGTACTCCTATTTTGATTTCAAGCCTATAAACGACATGGCCAATACTGTTTCAAACCTAATACTACCTTGACTAAACCGAAGATGGCATCATCAATCCTCAATTAAGCATAGCCTGATCACCTATGTTTAATTCAGGAAGGATCATGCTAAAATAGGAATAGTCACCTCAAGAATTTTCTACTACAAAGCAAACACTTCACAACTCGATCGTCAGAATTTAATAGTTTCTCGGAAAGGTCTCGAATTCATGTAGGAACGTGAAAACGAAATCAAGCGAAAGTTTCCTCATCTCTTTTCAAACTCATCGAATGGCTCGAATTGAAATCCGGGACGGATTTCCCCATTAGGTGGGGAGACTGTGACAAATGGTATTTTTCATAAATTAATTTTATAATAAATTTCTATTTATTATACTTACTTTGAACATTATATGCATTTTTGCACACTTCTGCATGTTTCTGCACATTTCCGCATGTTTTCGGGAGCTGTCCTGCACACTGTAGCTTACAGTCAATACTGAAAAAGTTTATTTTTGTCAGTAAACACAAATTTATCCATTTCGGATAGTTACTGACAAGTCTCGTAATTTACTGAGAGTTTTCTCACATTTTTCTGAAAAACAACGCTGCACGCGAACCGACACCACAGTACCTATGGTAAAAGTCAAGAAAATATATTTTTGAGTCAGCAAAGTTATTTTATTACATTTCTGACAAAATCGTGGCTAAAAACTTTATTTTACGTATTCGTGTCCAAAAACGTCAAACCGGGACGTAATGGTTACATTTAAGCTTAAACCGACACACAATATAACAACGAGGAGTAAAATTTTACTTCTACCCACCTCCTTTGGATGCCATAACCGGCCACACCCACCTTCCCCACTAAGGAACAAAGCTAATCACCCTATTACCCAAGAAACATGCTAATAACCAAATCTAATATCCAACCTAACTCTTTAACTAGATAATACACTACACCCTAAATCTATATTTCTTTCTCTTTTCTTCTTCTTGGCCGAGCACAAAAACACACACACACACACACAATTCTCTTAAAATTTTTGAAGATCAAGATTTGTTGGGTTATATTTGCTAGAGTTTGGGTGATATATATGTTGTTTTGGGTTAATTTGAAAGCTTTTTGGGTCTCCTTGTGTCCTCCATGCCACGTTCCAACACCAACTCATTGTAAGGATCACCAAACTTTTCTAATCTTGTTTATTTCATGTTTTTATGATGATCTAAAGTGTTACCAAGTGCTAAATGTATGTATTTTGTTAAGTTGACAAGTTTACATACAAGTCTTGCATGCATGTAATTTGACCCACAATAAATACTACTAGTAAATATGAATATTTCTTGCTTGTGTGGTAAAACTTGTTGCTTGTGGTACTAATTTGGTGGTACAAATGTGATTTACACTAATTACGCGAATTTAAGACGATATATACACTTATAAGAGTATATATATAAATCGGCCATATATAAAAATATGAGATTATTGGGGTTTTGAAAAAACATAATATTTTGGCTCAAGTGGTGAATTGGTGGAAGTTTTACTTGTAAGATTATAATTAATTATATATCGAATTAATCATAACTAATTATAAATAATTAGTTAAAAATACAGTTTTTAGTGAAATTAATTTTATTAAGTCGAATTACATTATTTTTAGTTGGATAAAAGTAATATTGACCAAACTTTATGTTTTGAGGATTAAACATAATTAAAAGTGTTGATTATGTTTAATTATAAAAGTTATATAAAATATAACAACTAAAATTGGTTATTGGGCCAATTGGCCCAATGAGCCCAAAAGGGGTGTTCGGTGAACAGTGGGCCGAGCCCATGGGAAGTTTTCCAACTATGACTTTTTGACCAAAAATTATTATCGGACGTGTAGAAATTAATTTCGATATATAACGATATATTAAACGTAACTAAAACCGTATTATATGGTTTTGGGCTAATATTGGGTAAACGGGCCCAATAGTGAAATTTAAGCCCAATAAATATTTCGGATGACGAAAACGAGTTTTTACATATATTTGAACTTACGGTGATTATTTTTATAACGTAGAACGGATTAAAACGATAACTATATAAGTAACGAATAATATAGTTATTACGTACTAAATTTTACGAATAAAGTGACTAGTAAATTATTTGAGAAATTGCAACATTTGAGGAAATGGAAACTTTTAACAAACGAATGGGTCATGCCCAAATTTCTAAAAATTACAACACTCAGAGTATTTTACGAGAATACTTACCTTTATATACTTTTCTAAATACAAGTGTATTTATTTTAAATACTTAATTACTACTATTATTCTATTTAATATATTACGTACTAAGACGATGAATAAGATATACGGATGTTCCGTCATACACCTTCACACCATTCACCATCGCCACGAGCCATCATCACGAGCTTTTCTAAGAAATTACTTTTGAAACGTACGTACCGCACAACAAGCAAGAAATACACGAGCACATGGTCACACATAAAAACCTTTTCAAAAGAGTCAAAACACTTAAAACACGAATGTTGTACTAAGACTTACCATACTTACCTAGGTCGCGTGTCGGAGCGGTTGCATCTTGTTGTTTGTTGACTAGCAGATTTCTATTATTGAGGTGAGTTCATGACCCCCTATTTTTACTCGTTTTATAACTGTTTTGGGGGAGAATACATGCTCGTTTTTAACTAAACTCAATGCTTGTTTACTTGGATACGTGAATTGTTTACGCAAAATTTGCTATTTGACTGAATACTTGATTTGGTTATTTGAATGCATTCTTTGTTTATCTGTTACACACGTGACTACTTTACATACGGACACAAATACTTTAAACGATTATACATGCATAACCAAATGAACCGGCTAAGCTAAATGAACTAGCCAACCTGGCAAATGAACTGGCCAACTTGCTATGTACATACGTGACTGAATGTAACGGTCAGCTCATATGTGATCATGACCAAATGTAACGGTCAAGCAAATGTTTAACCTTGTTCTCCACATTACTGCATTTACTTGAAAGTGAGCCCCATTTTATAACATTGTACGCGACACAATGGTCATCAAGCTTTTATCGAACTCACGACTCTTTTATACTGAATTGCTATTTATATAAACCTATGAACTCACCAACCTCGTGTTGACACTTTAGCATGTATTTTCAGGTTTAAAGCGATAGCTTACTGTTGGAGGCATTGGCAGGGCATGGCATGGTCATAGATGACTCTGATAAACTAATTGGGACCGCTTTAATTATCTTATGGGCCTATTTCCGCACTTCTTTGATATCATGTAAACTAAATGCTTTTGATAACCACTTTCATTCTAAATAAATGAAATGAAAACTATTCTTTGTACTTTGTGTTGTGGTACCAATATAGTAGCATCCCAATGCATGTATGCTTCCGCTAAACCAGATTTTGGGGGTGTTACACTATGGTAGTCTAGTTCTAAGGTTTAGGTCTATTTCTGTAGGATACTAAATAAAGCTCACATACACGTTAAGATCTTATGGTGTGGTTCGTTTCATGTAAGAAAGAAAAGAAGAAATGTAGAGAGAGAAAGTTAGAGAGAGAAAGAGATGAAGCCTTGAGAGAAAACCAAAAAAAAGAAAATGAGATTATGAGAGAAGGCTTACCCTCTCCAAGGATGGAGAGGGGTTTATATACATGGGTTTTGCCACTTGGGCGTGCCACCTGGGCTGCGGATCAGGTATACAGTGGGTAAAGACCCGTCCTTCTTCCGCGAACTAATCTAATTCTAAACTACGTATTACTAACTAATGTAAGTACTACGAGCTAAACAATGCTTAATCATATCTGGGGTGACCGAATCTTTCTTATACAAAAATCGTATTCCTAACAATCTCCCCCTAAGAGAGGTCACCCTTTTGTTCTTTATTTTTGAATTCTTGCATTGAGATCTTTGTAGATTCTTTCGTAGCTCGTAGTTGTTGATTCTTCATTGATAGTCGACTCAAGATGACTTCCTTGATGTATATGATGATCTTTTGACTTTGTTCTTCGCTCTTCATCCATATAATTAGCTTCAAGTCATGAATCATTCAATTATTATCCAAGTTTTTAAATTTACCAATACGGGTCAAAATGGGTCGAATTGACCCGCATGTTTTGCTATAAATACCAAGCCATTTGTTAGAATTTTTTTTCATCACTTCTCATTATACTTTGCACATACACATTCATATCTTTCATCTAACCCTTTAACATCTCATTGTTGTGAAGATTCTTTTGTAGCAAAGAAGTTCACAAGTGCATATTAAGTTACAAGTATTCAACACAACGTTGCAAGACTTGTTAGCTTAGCATCGTGTAGACTTTGTGTAGTTTACACTTCATTTGATTGTGTGTTTTTATCTTGTCGAGAACTTTGCTATGTTCACTAATCTCAAAGATTTCGAAAATTTTTCTCAAATTTATCGATAACTTGTAACTTCGAGACTTTGAATTTTCTAACTTTGAACTTTGAAAGACTTTCGAGATAGTTCAGCCTAAGAGTTCGAGAACAAACTTTGGGGAAAGTTTCGAGACCTAAGCTAAGGTCGATTCTTTTACAAGGTACAGACATCCCGTTTAGTCTTTACAAGGGGTAAACAAACTCCCGTCACACTATGGTATTTTAAGGACTAAAATACTACCGACACAACTTTACACACAGACAATCAAATGAAGTGTCAAANCGAAAGATAATGAAAAGATTTCGAAAAACACCAAAGATTTCGAAAACAGAAAATGATTTCGAAAAGTTTATGAAGTTCTCGAAAGTTTCAAATTTTTGAAAAAAATATCGAAAATTATCGAGATTATACAAGCTCGACAATATCCAACGAGTCGAAGTGTTTTCTTTCTTATACAAGAGAGAAAAGCACTGAGTAAGCAACGGAAACACCTTTGGAGTAAAATACAAAGATCTCGAAAGTATGGGGTTTAAGGTTCTCGAAAATAAGTACAACTTTGGCAGATTTTTGTTTTTGTAAAAAGCAAGCCAAAATCATGTTTTTAATCTAAGATTCTTGTACAACTAACCTTAAAATGATGAAATTTTAAAGAAAGTTGCAAACTTGAACTACTTTTCAAAAATTTAAAATTTTCGAAAATAAGTACAAGTTTACGAATCTTAAATTTTTTGAAAAAAATTGAAACTTTGTTGGTTGTTTGAGTTTGTAACACAAGTTTGAGGACAAAGATGTGATAAAAACACGAAACAAACAAGAAAGTTACAAGCTTTTACAAAAAAATAACAATTAAAAACACTATTATGGATCGTGTAAAACAAAAACAAAAAATACACCTTCTTCTAGCGACTGATACCACTTGTTAGGTCACCATATTGTAAACACAAGTATAGAAATAAGATGAGAAATAGAGTTTGGTTGATTAGATCAATATGAAAGGTAAAATTGCAAGAGTTTTCTTAAGATAATGAAATAACCAACAAGAGATAATGTTTACATAGAGTCCTATTTATAGGTGAGGAGTAGGGCAACACTCCTATCCTCCCTATTTCTCTAAGTCGTGGGCTTTGTGGCCCATTCGACACTTATCGGACTCTAAACGTTTAAACATAAGTAAACAAATATAATAGCAACCTATTACATGTTCTGAAATAACCGAGACTTGACAAATGTTTATAAACTTAGATCCTAACACGGCGTGACAAGCCTTAAGTGATGTCGTCACAACCCAAAAACTATACATATTATCGCATTGTTTTAGTATTGTATGTGGATCTTTTGAGGAACATTTATACCCGAACCCTAGTCAGATTTTTAAAGTTTTTTTAGGCCTTTTTGGCAATTAAAGACCTCATGTATTGAACAGATAAGTTCATTAACTAATAAATCAATGATGTTTACCTTTTATTGGTTTTTATTCGTTCTTGTGCTTTCTTTTCTATCGCTATGCTAGGCTAAACGTATGAGTATTTACTTAGGATTGCATGAAACTTAGTTGTTAATTACCTTATTTATTGTTTCTTGTTAGTATATGTGCATGTTAGGAGTTGGGAAACTGGTTAAGGAAAACCGAGGACCACCGAGATTCAAAGCAAAACCGAGATTCTAAAGTTTCCAAGACCACTGAGATTTCTACATATAGACCACCGACATTTCTACGTATAAACCACCGAGATTCCTAACATAAAAACGACTGAGATTTGACCATACCTTGACCATAGAGATTTAAAAATTTCATCACAACCAAGATCCTTGTTTCATCAAGAGATTACCGAGATATCCTAAAACCTTAACCGAAAAACACACTTATCTTAAACCGAATTACATCATAAACAAACACTCTAACAACCTTCATATGGTCGATCCATTATCAAGATTCATTTCACATGACAAGGCTAGATTTGGTATTTTAACGTCATTGTAACTACGAGGTTATTCTTTATTGCTTATGTGGTACTGAAGTTGCATTTCACGGGTACGTGTACTTGTTTATCTTAGATTCAAGCTGGTTGGTTGGTTGGTTGTATGTCTCAAGGTAACTAGTTTTGGCTTTCATTGATCGTAATTAAGACTTGACTACCTAGTTATTTGTGTGGGATCTATAAATGCATAAGTTGGTTCTTAATGACTCACAGGGTAGCTGATGAGGAGAAAAATGTACCCGTTTTAGGGGGTCATTTAAGCCCTAATTCGTGTTAATATGATCAAATATTGCCTTAAATCGTTCCTTTTGTCATTTTAGGTACTTTTGAAAAGAATTCTGGAAAACACATCATTTTGGACATTTTTGGAGCATTAAGTGAAGAAAACGACAAAGTCTCAAAAGAATGCTGGAAATCCTTCCTGACGGCGTCAGAGGCACAAGGTGACGCCGTCAGCCAACCAAGACAAAGGAGTGGATTCAGACTATACGTGACGCCCTAAGAAGAAATTGAGATGTTTACACCTGACGGCGTCAGGTGTTAACAATCCTAGGCCGTCAGGTGTAAAGCTAACAAGTAACGCCCAGAGCAAGTTTACAAGTGACGGCGTCAGAAGTAGATCTAGGCCATCCGAGAACCCTAATGACGGCGAGCTGACGGCGTCAAAGCGTATAAGCTGACGCCGTCAGAGTGTATTTTCTATATATACTTTTCTATTTTTCATTCATTAGTGTGCAACTTTTGGGAACAAACCCTAGACGATTTTGACAGCTTTTTCAAGGGTTTTTCACCCTTGATTCTTCCATGTTCAATTGAAGATAAATCTCCATTCAAATTAATCAATATGTCTATGTGTTGGTTAATTATATCTTATGCTTGTCTTTCAATTAACATGCTAGGCTAGATTTATTTTGTGTTTGCTTAGATCTAATGAAACCTAACTATTGATTATTGGTTGTTGGTGTGTTATTACTTGTATTGGATGATTGTTTATCGATGTTAGGCTTAAGAAAACTGGCTAACCTCCTATACGGTAACTTGCTTGAA
>LBNU01018659.1:80542-108470 GCA_014162995.1 Artemisia annua | reverse complement strand
CTTTCTCGTAGTCTATCTTTTCTTTGAGATTTTGTTTGTAATTTGCTTCAAATGGACTTTTCACTTAGACTTCTTAGATTGCAAGATAAGGTTGAGTGGCTAGAACACCAAGGAGTTCGAAATACCTCATTTAGAGACACCTATGAATCATATGAGCCTTCACCTAGGATAGATTCTTATGAACAACCTCCATGTTTAGGATCTCGTTTTAGTGAGGCCAATAGGAAAAGCGGCCTAGTTTGCCAAGGAATTGTGGATGGAGCCGTAGCAATAAACCATAAGTTGGATGAAGCACTAGGTTTGCTGTTATCACTACCTCAAAAAACAATTGAGGAGGATTTAGCCGAGCATGATCACATTGATAAAAAAGACCTAGGTTTTATGATCGATGACGATGAATCTCAAGAAACAGGTGATGAATCTTTTGGGCAATTTGAATATAGCAGTCATGATCCTTATGATTCGGATATAGAAGTTGAGATGCCTAGAGAAGCACTTGAGATACTTAGGAGAATGCTTAGGATAGATTCTACTAAAACACATGATGAGGATATAGGTGATCTTGACACGTGGAATGATGAGGTAAATAAAATAAGCCCACAAAATACTCAACCATCATTTGAGGCACCCACACCGCCCGTGACTTACCCGGAAGAAGTAGAAGAGACTTTAGGAATCCTGATGGAGGTAGAACCTTTGAAACAAACACAACTAGAGAATATAGGTTTGAACACTTGTAATGATAACCTTACTCTTAGTTCTAGGGAATTTCCTAGTGTTGATAAACCGGAACCTCAACCTTTACACAACTTTTCATCCTTAGATTTACATCTAGGAGACAAAAGATGAACCGACCCACCCATCAACCAATATTATCCAGGTAGTTTTAGGATGAAGGAAGCCATTCACTCACCCCCTTCACCTCACGTGGCATATTTCCACCCTAAGGGTGTGTATCGCTACTTCCACCCGCACTTAATTCTAAGTGTAGGGAAAACCTCCCCTATTGCATACGTATTAGTGTTTGTTCGAGTCAAATGCTTGTATCGAGTCATAATGAATGTTTTACAGAATTTCTAGGAATTAAAACTTCCAGTAATCTATAAACATTCATTTTGCAAGCATTATATCTTTAATTGTTTTATTTCTAAGTCTGGAATTACATCTAGTTGTGGGTTGTCTTTGTTCGGTTTGATGCTTTGGTTTTCGTGTTTGTTTTCTCAGGATTAACAGGTTATTTTGGACAAGGAGATGTACGTGGAATCAAGCTTTTGGCGATGCTTTAATCTTGGAGCTTCTACATTCTCTTGGAAGAAGATCTAACCATGTTACCACATAATCCACCGAGCGAATCAGGGGAGTATTTGATCTCATTCTTTTACCTTATTTATGTGAACATTGGGGACAATGTTCGGTTTAAGTGTAAGGGGGTAAATGAAGACACCTTTGAGAAGGCAATTGCGCTCGATTTTTGTTTGTTTGATAGTAAATTTGTAATAAAACTGAAAGAAATATTTGTTAGGGCAAATTTTAGCGCCAATTTAAATTTTTTTACAACATTTAGAAGTGAAACTTTGGTCCTAATAAGCGTCTCATGGATAGGAAATTATATGACTAGCACAAAAGCCGTACCACTAAAAACAATTTTCACCCCAAATATGTGAGGTTCGCCCCTAGAATTGGTAGGAAAAGCATATGATATGATGTGTGTACCGGTAGCACTTAGATTCTAGAACTTGCGTTAGGACCATCTCAAATCCACAAGTGAGACTACACTCGTGTAGTTAGATCTACTACATGATAAGAGGCATTAGGATTAACCCCTTGTTTTACACCCGTGTTTTTGTTATAATTACGTTGGCTACATTGGTCAAGTAATTCTCCCACACCCTTTGCGTTGTACCCATTTTTGGTACACGATACCCCTAGTACACCCCTCAGAGCCTATCTTTTCGTTTCGACCTTTGAGCATCTTACTCAAAGTGAGAATTTGTTACACCCCACTTAAATGTACACCCAAATCGCCTTAGCCTACCTTGTATGCACTCATCTTTAGTGCATTATTGTGACAACATTTGTGTTAAACCCTTTGTTAATTATCTAATTGATTACATGGTTGCTAAGTCGAGTCATATCTTGTACATATTGTTTTGGGACGATTGGGACTCATGGGTAAAGTACTAGTTTAATGGAGTAATGGGGAAGAACATCATTATTACCCCCATATGTGCTAAATATTTTAAAAAGTACTCCAAGTGTTTCGATTATCTTAATTCGAGTCATTAGATTAGTTATTTGTAAAGTATGTAAAAGTTCAAGTGTAAGGGGAGAACCGAGGCCCCTATGATGTATTATTTTGGATGGTAGGGCAAGAGTGTATGCAAAAAAAATTCAAGAAAAAAAAAAAAAAAAAATGAGAAAAAGAGAAGTAGAAAAAACATACGGACTACCATCCCGTTTCTTTTTATGTTTGTTTATGTTTTTGTTATTTCGTTTTTAGCTTAAGTTGAGTCGAGTCTTGGCTTAGCAACATTGTATAGTACATGTATTTGATCATGATAATTAACTTGCCACCAGTAAAATACCCTTTATTCCAACCAAACCGTGTTTATCATATCCCTACACCTTACATTACAACCCTTTGGAAAGCCCTCTTTGATAGTTTATCTTAGGTGCTTACGCCTAGTGGAGGAGTAATTGATCCTCTCCCAAGCCTATGGTAATCTATTTGCTATGACAGGTAGTGAGTGATTTTATTCCATTTCAAATGTAGTTGTATAGGTTTATAACACCCGAGAGATGAGAGTATCCAAACACTATTTGTGAGGTGCTAGTGTATGATTTCCGTGCTTATTATGATTAGGGTCGAGTAACTATTTGTTGTAATTACTTTTATATTAGTGTTAAATGACCCCTAACTCATATTTTGATTGGAATAAAAGCCTATTTGCTTGAGGACAAGCAAATCTCAAGTGTAAGGGTATTTGATGAGGTGAAAAGTGTACCCGTTTTAGGGGGTCATTTAAGCCCTAATTCGTGTTAATATGATCAAATATTGCCCTAAATCGTTCCTTTTGTCATTTTAGGTACTTTTGAGAAGAATTCTGGAAAACACATCATTTTGGACGTTTTTGGAGCATAAAGTGAAGAAAACGACAAAGTCTCAAAAGAATGCTGGAAATCCTTCCTGACGGCGTCAGAGTCACAAGGTGACGCCGTCAGCCAACCAAGACAAAGGAGTGGATTCTGACTATACGTGACGCCCTAAGAAGAAAATGTGATGTTTACACCTGACGGCGTCAGGTGTTAATAATCCTAGGCCGTCAGGTGTAATGCTAAAGAGAGACGGCCCAGAGCAAGTTTACAAGTGACGGCGTCAGAAGTAGATCTAGGCCATCCGAGAACCCTAATGGCGGCGAGCTGACGGCGTCAGAGCGTATAAGCTGACGCCGTCAGAGTGTATTTTCTATATATACTTTTCTATTTTTCATTCATTAGTGTGCAACTTTTTGGGAACAAACCCTAGACGATTTTGACAGCTTTTTCAAGGGTTTTTCACCCTTGATTCTTCCATGTTCAATTAAAGATAAGTCTCCATTCAAATTAATCAATATGTCTATGTGTTGGTTAATTATATCTTATGCTTGTCTTTCAATTAACATGCTAGGCTAGATTTATTTTGTGTTTGCTTAGATCTAATGAAACCTAACTATTGATTATTGGTTGTTGGTGTGTTATTACTTGTATTGGATGATTGTTTATCGATGTTAGGCTTAAGAAAACTGGCTAACCTCCTATACGGTAACTTGCTTGAACGTCTTAAGAAACATGAACCAATGCGTACTAGGTTTTTATGGTTGTATTTAATGCATGAGCGAATTCTAATGATCCCATGTTAGGAGCTTCTAGCAGGCTCGACATAGGAGTGAAGTAGGAGCTTATAGAGTTGGGGAAGTACGTACGCCACCCCACGAATGGTATTAAGGAATACACCCGTCATCCACGCAATTAATACACACTAATTAACCGGTAAAAGATAGTTAGGGAGTAAGGAAATCTAAGTAAACACACTTGTCTCCATATAAGTTTCACAACCTTTTATTTTTTTGTTATTTTAATTTTATTTGCAATAGTAGTTTTTGGGTTAGTTGACTAGCAACTAATTCCGCCCACTCCTTCGAACCCGAGATTTTACTTGCTTTCAAAAAATATAAAAATACAAAAATAATCATCCCTCATTCTTAGACCTATTAGAGTAGTTTTTCATACCTAACGAACACTATTCCCTGTGAGAGAACGATCAATCCCCCGTACTTACCACTACACTATACTACATCGGTCAGGTACATTGCCTGGTGGGATTGCAAGCTTCTCAATATCCCTTGAGAGGTAAAACCTGTTGCGTGGTCGCAATCCCGCGTCATCAATAGCTATCATTTTAATTAATTACTTTGTATTATTCAGTGTCTCACATAGTTGAGGTAAGCTCAAAAAGTTGTGTACTACATACACTTTTTGTTTTTGGAGTATAAGGTATTTAGTGACTCATGTAGCTTCCACACAAACTTACCACTCCATTCTTTGTCACACGGTTAGTACAAGATTAAGTCACAAGTTTGGGTAATCTACTTTATTCTCAAGTTTGTCATACTAGGTTTTCTCCAGCAGTGGTTGTAACACCCCTAATTTCGTAAATACAGCGAAATTCAAGTTAGGTGTTACTTCATGGCATGATAGTTATAACAATAGAAAACAAACTCTAATTGAGTCATTTTTAAACAATTTATCATTCGAATTATATAAATGTCAGAGTTTACAAAATGAGGTACCAATAGTTTCATAGTTATAAATTAAATAAATAAGTTTTCGAATGATAATAAAATTTTTAGCCTTCTTGAGTATCCGTGCTCCCCCGTGCTAACCTCGAACATTATGGACCTAAGATAAAACATGCTTAAAACAGTCAACACAAAGATTGAGTGAAATTCATAGGTTTAGTTAAGTTGTTGAACACAATATTCGTAGTGTAACTGAGTTACGTTGTCTCACACTTATAGTTGAAAACAAAACAGTTATTATTGCACTAAGTTCATAACAACCAAAACGTAAACAACGTACTAATAAAATTGGGTATAATCGTTACATCGTAGCCCTAGTTGGTAAATTGCCATTATACCTGTTGTTTGAAATGTAGTGTGTTTGCCCTAACTGGGTCAATAGAGATGAGTGTGTTAATTCCAATAGATCTATTCACAATATTCGTGCTCACTAAAGCTAGTGACTAATGGTTCAGGATATAGGGACTTTGAACATGATGATCGGTTACTTAGTGTCAATAAAACATTCAGATATAACATACAGTTTTAAAGCATTATGTTCGGTTAAAAATAGCATGTATCCCCCCCCCCCAAAGGGTTTGTAAAATAGTTAAACAATAGAAAATTGGGCTACGAACTCACCGTGAGTAAATAATATCAAGTATGTAACGTAAATGATGTATATGCCGTGGAAAATCTCTACGTACAACCTATAAATATGATATTGCCTTAGGTTTTTTGAATAATGATGTGAAAATATATAATAAGTCTATATAAGCTATTATATTGCTCATGATGTTGTTCCTTGTAATCTATAGGAGTAGTGTATGTCTTTATGAAAATAGTTTACTAGTTTATAAAACGTTTTAGTTAAATATCGCACTACTGTCCTGGCTATCATAATTCAGAGGTCATGTAGTAAACGTTTGAGGAGTTAGGACACTTTAAATCGTAAATCCAGCAACTCGTCAATTCATTTACCCAAATGAAGCTCCTCATATGAAATTCCATACTAACGTAGTACTTAATACGTAAAACATATAATTTGCATTTGTATATGACATTAGTAATGTTTAAAAACATTTTTCATATAGTTTATCACTTTTAATTATGCTTGGGTATTTATTGTTTGAAATAATATACAAGTGTTTAACACAAGTTATAAAATTACAAGAGTTTATAAGTTTATGGTAATGACATAATAAATTGGTCTTGGTTATATTTCTCGTTTAATCGTGAAATCCATTATTTCAATGGTCAAATATACTTAGGAAAGTTTACTTAGAATGAGGTATGTTACACTTTTATAAGAAATATAAAGGTTTGCAAGTTACTAGACTTGGAAAGAAAACATGTTTCATAACAATTAAATTTTGGTTCAACAAATTCGAGTTAAAAACAGTCCGCTTAAGTTTCGATAGTAAAAAACCCTTGTTTTGCATTTTCAGGCTAAAATCTCGAGAGTCTTGAAGTAAAACATAATTTCGGACAACTTTAGTGTTTTACACTTTTGATGATTCAGACTAGAAATGGGTCAAAATCGTGGTTTAAAAGCGATACAGAAATATTTTTATCAAATGTCAAGTTTTCTTTTAGTATACTTATCAAATGTCAAGTTCGGGCTTGAGCCCCTTTGGCCCGTTGCCTGTTCGGGCTTGAATATTTGTATAATGTGCTATATTATTTGTATTAGTGAAATTTAATGCAGAACTAGTGTTTAAGTTGGTTGTACAATATACTTGATAATTTATATTTCTTATATAAGGGATATTTTAATAACTGCATTAATTATAATCATTGACCAGTTAATTTATGAATGTAATTGTGCAAAAGTAAATTGTACCTTTTGCTCTAGTATTGTATTCATTTAAAAATCTGGACTTAATGCTCATTTAAAACTAAAATAAAAAGTGTTTTGTGTTTTAAAGTGTTGTATCTTGTGCTTTAAAAGTTGTACGTCTTAATTTTAAGAGAGAGAATGCTTTATGTAATATATGTAGTATAGATATATAATTATGGGCCCTTTGAAGGATATATATGCAATATCCTCTTATTTTAAAGATACTTGTATATGAAGTCGTTGAAAAATTAAATAAGGAGTAAAATACACCGTTTGTCCCTAAACTTTCCACGAAACATCGCCATGCACCTTAACTTTTTAAAAACGTCTCCGTGCGTCCCTCCTCAAGTTTTTTCAAGCCGATTGCGTCCTTTGACCCGTTTTCCGTCGGTCAACGCCGTTTTCCGCTGTTACATTTTGTTTTTAGCACAAGGGTAATATCGTCATTATGTAATACCGAGTGCTAAGGCACGCGCAGCATATCTATCGGCTACAGTAATTAAATGTTAATAAAAGCGAAACTTATTCACAACTCATCCCTAAACTCTCCTCTCTCTCTCTCATCAAATCTTATCCTAAAATATTTCCGATCCAAATCTTAATAATAGCGCGATGCGGATGTGGCAGGTGGGCGGTCCTAAGGACCTGTTGGAATAATTTGAATGTCGGAAGGCGTTATTATGATTGTCCGGTGGAGGTGCGTTCATGGTTGGGTTGCATTAAGTTAAAATGCCACGTTTACTTTAATCAATGTTTTAATCTAATGGCTGTTTTTTATTACATGTTTATGTTCAAGTTACGAGTTTAAGCGTCAAAGTCTTGATTTTAGCTTATTAATTTTTAGGGATCCACATGTCCATTCAATGGGTGGTACGATCCACCAATGCCACCAAGAGCAAAGGAGGTGATCCTCTACTTGAGGAGACACATTCACCGTAATGAGGCGGCATTACAAGAATGCCAAGCAGGCCTCATGGCGGAGACATTGGAGGCCGTCAACGCCCGAGACAATGAAATCGAGCTAGAGGCTGCTCACCAAGCAGCTGTAGCTGAGCTCCATCTGGAGAAGGAGAAAGTTTGCCGCTTGAGGAACTTGTGCGTTGTCTCGTGGATACTCATCGTTTTATTTTGCATATGGTGTATGTAGTGTCTTTAGAAAGACAGGTCTTTTGTGTTTTGCAAAGCTTTCTAGTAGCAAGTGGTATGAATCTACAGTAGTTTGTTTAGTTTCTTTAGGCAGGGTTAATGTAGGTTGACTTGTAGAAAGCTTTGACTTCATCAATTTTGGTCCATGGATATGGCTATAAATATGGTAATGCCTGCTTTTATTGGTTAAGTAGTAATTGACTTTCTTAAAGTCAACACTTATAAGTATGTGTATGAAGTTGCAACAATTGGTAGAAACTGGAAAAAAAATGGCAAATGGATACAGTTACACATCAATTAATCCCACACAGTAACATGAGATGATATCTTACATAATGCAAAATGGATATATTTCCAAATGCATAAAATTCAGTAGTGTACATACTTCAGAAACACACATTGTTAAAGCATTGAAAATATTGTCTAAGAATTACATACTCGATGAAAAACATTGTATTTGAAATACTTAGGCAACATTTTTTTGTAGCGAAGCCATTTTTGCTGCTATAATCTTCTTCCTAGTCCAGCCATGATTTGGAGACCCACCAGAAGCAGTATTAACTTGACTTCCAGATTGACACGGGTCCACACTTGCTTGAATATGACTTTTAGAACTACCACGGGTTTCATGCACATGAATTTGAGATTGACCTTCAGTTTGACTTTGGGCTTGTTCAGTTCCTTCAAAGTTGTTACATTTACCCTTTCTCTTCTTCTGTGATGAAACTTTTGGCCGGGATGAACCTGTTTTTTGAGACTTTTGTGTACTGGCTTGACTTCCAGTAACACCTCCTTGCCCAAGACATGTTTTCTTGTTGTGTCCAGCATTGCCACAAATTCTACAAACTACACTCCTACTAGACTGTGACAACTTACCTTCTTTATCAGTATCATCATTTTCTGTAAAAGCCCTAGTTCTCTTCTTTCGTGGCCTACCCAACGGTTTATGATGTTTAGGTGGAAGAATGGTTGTAGGAACATTTTACTTTTTCCAATGTGGATATCCCCTGATGGGATGAATGTGGTGTTTGTATGTTTCCGCCCATGTCTTAAGCAAGTAACAAGGATGAACCCATGATTCTACAGTTCCTACTTCGAGTCCATTGGACCTCATATATCGGTTGGCTACAATAGCATGTTTGCATGGCATACCTGTAAGCTCCCATTTTCTACAACTACAAGACCTGGCTTTAACATTTACCAACCGCTTTTCTCCCCATCCACTAACCTGATAGTTATCTCCTTCAATCCCTAAAACGCTGTATTTAAGAGCCTCTTTCTTATTGAAGTCTAACATGCGCGTTGCCTTTGGTGTAAATGGTCCCGGACACTTGTCAATTGTATCCATAACATTCACTATTCTCTTTGTACAATATGATTTAACGTATTCTAAAGCAGTAATGATGGGTTGGTGCCTGCCTCCCACAATTTTCCCATTAAACACTTTACACATGTTATTAAGTAACACGTCAGAATGAGCTCTCCCTAACATATGTATAGTACATGTTTTAGTAATACATAAAAAAATGTTGAGCATTGTTGATAAACACATATTTGTTTATTACCTGAAAAATGCGACCTTGACCAATGGGCTGGTGGTATCTTACTTAACCAAGCATGTGCAGGTTCGCTAAAACTCTTGAAGGCAAGCATTGCTGACTCAAATTGTTCGACGGTTGTTGCTGATGCACATCTCCACAAATGTGACTTGTATTCTGCATAATTTCACTGCAATTTCATATTCTCATGGATGTGCCTCAAACAGAATCTGTGTTCCGCACTAGGAAAGACTGTTGCTAAAGCTGGAATTATACCCTGCAGAAATAGGAACATCAATCCATTACTATTAAACCAATCATTTATGAATTATATAACCGAATATAATCAATTATAAATTAACATCACCTTTTGTCTGTCGCTGATAAAAGTGTAGTTTGAATTTGGTTGCAAGTCAAGATCATCCGCTAGACAATCAAGAAACCAAATCCATGAATCTTTGTTTTCAGCCTCAACAACAGCATAGGCTAAAGGGTATATTCCATTGTTGCTATCAATACCAACAGCTGTAAGAAGCTGACCAGGAAAAGGACCCCTCATATTTTCCTTTTGAAACATTAGCATTTTCATTTGACGGTTGAACCACCGGAGGTTGGATATTTTCGGTCCTTCCTTGGTAAGTAGGAATTTCCGTATCCGTTGTCACCTCGGTTGCACGGTCTACTACCTTTGAAAGAGGAGTATAAGAGGTAGTTGGAACCGTTGGCTCTTTGTAAGAAACGCCACTACGTGTTGTGATCGCCTTGATATCGCCCCTCGGGTTAGCGATCGTGTTGCTAGGTAAAGAAGTGGTACCCGAACTTGAGGGTCGATCATTTAAACGCTTGTTTAATTCAGCCATTTGATTAACCAACATATGATTCATTTCCTCTTGTTTTTTAATCTGTGCCTGCTGACTTTGCAAAAAGGTTTGGTTGTTTTGATTTTGACGAAGTAATTCTGCTAACAACTCATCCGTGTTTGAATGATTTTGCACAACACCTTGATTATGGTTAAAAGTTTGCCCACGGGCATTGTTGTTAAAACCTTGACTTTGATTTTGAAAATGATGATTTCCTTGATTATTATTTCCATAATTAGCACCTTGGTTACCAAAATTTCCCTGATTATTTTGAAAATTCTTGTTTTGGATAAATCCTTGAGTTTGATTTTGAAAACCTTGTGTTGCTTGAGATTGCCACTAATCTCAAATATGTGGCTGGGGTTTGAAACGGTACGAGACACGTGGATAGCGTCCGGTTTCCCGAGGCGAGGGATTTAAACCTTTTCAACTAGATCATTTGAACTTCCTTGTGCGGCAAACGAACTTGAATTCTTCCCTGCGCCGAAGTCGGGAATAATTTGGCATTGTTGAAGTCTAGCATCCGCACTCTTTGTCAGTGGCGCACACTAGACTGGGGGACGATGATGACGTATATGTCCACACCGGGTTACGGACCCGATTACGTAAACAATACAGAATATTCTTTAAACCTCGCTACGCGCGGGCCCAGCTTCATATCAGTTGGACTACCAAACTTTTGGGATGCTCGGCCCATAAGGCCCAAGTCCAAAAACGTATTTATAACGGATAAAAGAGAGTATCTTACGTAAACAAGGAAGAATATTCACTAGCTATATCCGATATCGGTGGATACGCCGTAGAGTAAGGAACAAGTAACCTTATCGGTTACATGCCTATAAATAGAGGGAACCCTAACCCTCGCAAATGTACGATTTACAAAGCGATCCTAACTCTTCTCACAACCCTAAAACTACGATTACTTACTCTCACGCCGGAGGATAATCGGGGGAAACAATCCCTCGATAAGCCTAACGGTGTTTGTTTCTTTCTTAGTGCGCAGGTCTCAAGCAATATCAAGCAATTGATACGAAGGAAGGAACCCAAACAAGGAACGCCCAACTTTTGTATCAACATATTGTAAATTTAAAACATTCCTTACACATCAAAGTTTTTGGCGCCGCTGCCGGGGACTTAATCTGTTCCTTAATTCCTTGCACTTTAAGTAAAACATTCTCATGCAATGCTTTAGCCGATCTTGGTGCTAGCATTAATTTGATGCCATGTTCTCTCTATGCGAAATTATCCATCGAAACACTTAAACCTACTAAGATGAGTGTAAGTTTAGTTGATCTTTCCAATTTCCTGTTGGGATCGCTGAAAACATGTTAGTCGAAGTTGAAAAATTCACCATTCTAGTAGATTTCATTATCCTAGAAATGGAAGAAGATAGTAAAGTACCCTTAACCTTAGGAAGACCTTTTCTCCATATAGCCGATGCGATGATTCGAGTAAAACAGAAACAACTCAATTTAGGAATTGGGAAAGAAAGAATGATTTTCTCCATTGAGCAGGCTATGAAACACTCTTATTCTAATGATGATACATGCTTTAGAATTTATGTTATGGAAAACTAGAAGGGGGGTTGAATAGTTTTACGTCTTTTTCGTTTTATAAAACTTTGCTTCTAAAGTATAGATTAAGTTTACAAAAAAACTTTGTTTCTAAAATATAGATTAGAGTTTGTTTACTATAGTTGTTTGAAAATCACTTAATTAGATTGTTGAGTAAAAGCTACAATGTTATTTATTATTATTATTATTATTATTATTATTACTATTACTATTACTATTACTATTACTATTACTATTACTATTACTATTACTATTACTATTATTATTATCATTATCATTATTATTATCATTATTATTATTATTATTATTTATTATTATTATATTATTATTATTATTATTATTATTATTATTATTATTATTATTATTATTATTATTATTATTATTATTATTATTATTATTATTATTATTATTATTATTATTATTATTATTATTATTATTATTATTATTATATAATTTTAGTTTGTTTATATGAAGTTGATTTGTGAATGGAACTTAGTTTGATCTTTATGTGAAATCAATATATGCACAATATAAGCAATTATAACTATATGCAATATGTAAGTAAGTAAGCTAAGTAATGAATGAGAGATGGAAAGATCAAACCGAGAGACAAAGGATTTATAGTGGTTCGGCTACAAGGACACCTTCCTTGCCCTACTCCACTCCCCGAGCACCGAACTCGAGAGTTTTCTTCACTAAGTCAAAATGCTCCCTTATGGCGGAGAAAACCGTACACACCTTAGCTTACACCAATTTAACGACACAAGCTATATGTCGAGTTCTAATCATAGTTAGAACCAATCTCACAACTTCAATCACACCAAAACTTTTTCACACCCTTTCACGCCTTCTAAACTTCTTCACAACTCTTGTTTCTTCACACCTTCACAATCTCTATCTATTCACTACTTCAAGGCTTCTACGTCTTCACAACTTCTAGGCTTCTATGTCTTCACAACTTCAATACTTCTATGTCTTCACAACTTCAATACTTCTATGGCTCAACTTCAAGGCTTTTATCTATACACCACTACAAGGCTTCTACTACTTTAAAGCTTCTATGTCATCACTACTTCAATGCTTCTATGTCTTCACAACTTCTAGTATTCTATGTCTTCACTACTCTAAGACTTCAACGTCTTTGCTACTTCAAGGTTTATACACTACGATAAGGCTTCTATATCTTTACTATTAACCACCACTTCAAAGTATTATTACTTCTTATACTTCCTACAATTTTTCCTATCCACCTCTACTTCTTCACTTCTTGTACCCGTTCACACCTTCAACACGTCTAGATCCTATGTCTAAATCTAACTAACTAATATACACACCTTATACACCAAAGAATGAATGATTTACAAGATGAAATGAACAAACAACTTAGATAGCAAGATGATACCAAGTTGTAATGTGTAACATCCCGACCCGCGAAGGGCTAAAGTGTAACATTATGGAGTCAATTCAGAACACAAGCCAAACGGAGATACATATCTATACAAAGCTTACGAAGGTTACAAGGGAAAAACTAAACAAAATACAAAATGCAAAAGAACTACAATAATGAACTAAGCCCAAGATCAAAACTTCTAATCAACTCTAAGTCCATCCAATAGCTAATCAGGGTGAAGTCTTCTAAGCCCACAATAAGATCTCTCCGTCCATAACCCAGTTTTCTACTAAACCTGCCGCATCAGAAAAGAAATGCAGCTGAGCTTACAAAGCCCAGTGAACAGATATAACAACGAAGTAATAATGAAACATAAAATGAATACTGAATAAGGTATAAAGAGAAATAACAGCAATGAAATCAAAGGTAAGTGTGAAATAATAGTAAAAGGTAAGGTAAAGGTTAGTCATCAACCACGAGCCCAGAAACAGATATAATAATGCCTTCATAAATGCCTTCATCATAATCATAATCATAGTCACAATGAGGGGAGACCTCAAAATATCAGATGTAAACAGAGGGGTGACCTCAATGGGTTGTGAAGGACGTGTATTGCACACACAGCCACATTCACCAGATAACAGATAACAGATAACATAAACAGATCTAGAATGCATCCATACGCCCCCACAGAAATAAGATTGGCCATAGTAAATCATATCATAAAGTGCGCATATCATATAACAGAAAAGGGGATGTAGCAGAACATCACTCCACTGCCCTAGAGTCATGCCAGAGGTNTGCACACACAGCCACATTCACCAGATAACAGATAACAGATAACATAAACAGATCTAGAATGCATCCATACGCCCCCACAGAAATAAGATTGGCCATAGTAAATCATATCATAAAGTGCGCATATCATATAACAGAAAAGGGGATGTAGCAGAACATCACTCCACTGCCCTAGAGTCATGCCAGAGGTGCATCTCTGACACGGACATGGAACCCCCATGCCTAGTGAAATAAATTTGGCTCGGGTGTCAAACTAATAGGTCAAACAGAATAGGTCAACAGAATAGGTCAACAGAATGTCATAAATGACACAGATCATAAGTCATCATAATCAGATCATATCAGAAATCCATATCATAGGTCATATCAAAAGGTCCAAATCAGAAGGTTCAAATTAGAAGGTTCAGATAGCAAAGGTTCATGTCAAGGTTTACAAATGACAAGGTTCATATTCAGAGCTCAAATCAAAGGTTCAGTATCAAAGGTCAATGTTCCAAGCTCCAAAGTCCCATAGTTAATGATTAAAGGGTCATAATGAGAGTTTACAACAAACGTTCATTTTAGCAGGTTCCCATCACTTGTTTAAAAAAATTCGTAGTAAAACCCCATTCAAAAAGGTTTATAACAAAGGTTTATTTAACAAGGATCTTCCAAAAGATAAAATTTATAAAAGTGATCTTTAATAAAGGTTGTCATGAGGTGTTCTTTAAAAGTGGTCTTTATGAATTTATAGGAGGTCCCATATAGAAATGGCCTTAAGTCATATTAAAGTGTCTTTATAAATAATTTCTCCTTTAAAAGGTTCTATATCACATTTAAGAAAAGAACTTTTACCTCCCGTTATATTATCCCAAAAGAACATTCCAAGTGTCACAAGGGTCTCACCTTCCGTTACAATATCCCAAAGAGTACCCAAAGTCTCACAAAGGTTCAAAGGTTAAGGTCACAAAAAGTTATCGAACGGATCATAAGAGTTCAAACGGAATCAAAATATGATAGCAATTCGAAGACAAAGTCGAGAGAGAAGAGGTGTGCACTCTTACTGAAAGAGTACGGAATATCTGTACCTTATTCCAAAGCAACTCAGACCAAAGCAAGAACCACAGAAAAAAAGAGGGTCACTCCTTCTTCACACCTAAAGGAGTAGAAGACGGAATTACAAAGGATTCCAATTCAGATTATTACTTTTAGTTTACCTTTCCATTTTAAGTAAGTTTCTATTTTTAGTAACTTTTCAGATTTAGTAACTTTCCATAATTAGCAGGTTTCCAGAATTAACAGATATTATCATTTCAGATTAGATTAAGTCCTTACTCAGAGATTATAATGGAATAAAGGTATATTTTAACAAGATACAGAAGTCTAAGGTTAATTATGACAAGTTCACAAAGTTCAGGGTTTTAATTGTAATTTCATCAATTTTAAAGGTATCAAGTGAAAATACTTCAAGTTACTGATTTAATACTCATTTTATTCAGAATGACATCATAATCCCTTTTTTTCATAATTTTACAGTTTATACCCCTCTAGTTATAATATTTACAAAACAAACCTTATATTTACATAATTCATGATTTAATCCCTCTAATGTCCATATTTACCAAACAAGCATATTATTTTACTAAATTTCAGAATGTCACATCAGAGTTTACATATAGTATTATTCAGCCCCTCAGATTTCAGAATTTACACAATTAGTCCTTTAAGTTTACAAAACTTATTAATTAAATCATAATTCCATAATAATTACACATTAGGCCCATAAATACTCAAAATTACACAAAAAACTTTTAATATTATTATTTACTCAAAATGGCTTCAAGTTTCCAGAATTTACATTTTTAGTCCTTACATTTAATTAATTACATTTAATATCCTTTAATTATACATTTTGCACATAAAATCCAATTAATTATCAAATATACATTATTAGCCCTCCAATAACTTTAACATACAGTAACCACCACAAAATATCATATTTACAGAATTAGTCCCTCTATTTAATATTTATTTAAAATCGGAAATAATTACAAATTAGGTCCTTATAATTACAAAACTACCCAAACAGCCCTTGCACTATTTTTATATGATTTTCCATTAGTTTATAAGTATCCCAAAACAGCCCATAAGTTTTAGAATTTTCAAAATGACCCTTAACCTTTTTAAAAACCCATTCGATCCAATTTAATTCCACAAACCCTAAACCAATTTTTTTTCCCAAATCATTTAGCAATTATTACCCCATCATATGACATTAATTAACCTGTAGAAACACCCAAAAATCCAAACCCTAGCTCGTTGTAACATTTTCTTTTTTCTTTTTAATTTATCGATTGAAACAAATAACAAATAAATTCGATACACCACCTATAAGCTTCAAATAATTCGAAGACCATTTTTAAAGTATTATACCATCAAAAAAATTAGTTTTCACCTCTTTCTTAATTAAATCTGAAATTAGGGTTTATATCGAAATAATTTCCAAACAAGCCAACAAGCATGCATGATCTGATTTCTATATTTAATAATGATGTTATATAATATAAGAAGTGATAAAAAATACCCAGAACGTTCGTGGATGATTAGAACGATCGGAATGAATTTTTTTACCCCTCGGCTGAAAATAATCGATCCAAATAAATCACCACAACCCACTCGATCACTTCTGGAATACCAAGCTATTTTTATCACGTTCAAAAACCTTCAAGATGGCTGGGAAAATTGATTTGAGGTACTGGAAAATTTTTGGAGAGCCGTATGTATTTTTTTGGAGCTCTTAGGGTTTTATTTTTGGTATTATGGTATACACGGTTCATATAGATGATAAATAGGAAGTTTGGAACTGATTTGGCCGTGATTTTGGGAGGCCCATATTGAGATTAAATCAGTTTTATTTGTTTCCATAATTATTTGATACATATCCTTAATTATTTCCTTTTAATTTCATATTATGTATAAATAAAATAATTAATTTAGACCCCTTAAAATCCTTAGGCACCATTTAATTTATTTTGTACATATTTTTATGGTATAAAAATGCTAAAAAAATTATTTGTGGTCATAGGATACTTTATTTTATTTATTTAGGCTTTATTTGGTATTTTAATTATAGTTTTATAAATTTTTAAACTTGTAGGGGCAATTTGGTAATTTTACAGAGTTTACGAATTTTAGGTATTACATAATACTTCTAGTCTTGATAGGTAGAAGTATTCTTCTCTTTGCACTTGAGTGTTGAATCTTGAATCACTTTGAAACAAAGATTTATGTATATATGATCAAAGGATTTTAGAGGATACAAATGGAGGTTTAAATCAGAATGTTTGGAGTGCACAAAGGTGAGAAAAATCTGTGGAATGAACCAGTATTTATAAGGACAAAAATATTGTTCTGGAGCGTGGCCGGTGATTCGCGANTGAAACCATTTCATTGAACGTATGAATAGAATTCTTTGGAAGTCGATCAAACCAAGCGGTGGCGTGATGCGTCAATGAATATGGGAAAAGATAGAGACGAAGGGCGTCATCGGTGACCCCGTTTTGTTTCATACTTTGAGTGATTGTTAAAAATTTATCAAGATGTTTGTTCGCATCATCACCCGGTAAACCGTGAAATTGGCAAAAATTCTGGACTTGTTGAATCATATGATGTTTAAGTCCAAAATCGGCGGCTTCAATGTTGACGGGGGCAATCGGGCTACCACGTCCGAACATAGTTGGTTGACACAACTCCTCCATCGTACGGAGATCGGGATGTTGAGGTCCCACCGGAGGAACCTCGTTTTGTTGAGCACCACCCATCGGTGGGTGTCCCAAATTTTGACCGTTGTTGTTCATTTCCTCAACGTTTGGGAAATTAACACGGTGTGTGTTACGTATAATCCTCTCGGGATTCGATAAAGGTGATAAAAGTTCTTCCGATGAAGAACGGGTGTTCATACACCAACGAAATCACAAATAAAATGAAAAATCAATTTAGAAAAAGGAAAATCTTTTTGGTTTTTAGAATACTTAAACAAAAATCAAAATCAAAATATTTTTGGGTTTTTTATAAAAGAAAACTTAAAAACACAATATTATATTTTTTTCTTTTTCTTTTGTTTATATATCACAATATTTTTATGATTGATTCGTCACCCGAAATCGTTTCCTTCAAACCTACGTGCAACAAAATTGTCGGTTGTAGAATTAAAGTAATCCGAAACCGAATAATTTCACGATCTCTTTTTGCGTTCAAGCTTATTTGGTTTACAACCGCCCTCCTTCAACGGAAGACCGAGGATGTTTATTTTATTTTTTTGGTATTTTTCAAACACTTTAGGAAAAGTGTTTAATATTTATGATTTTTTTTTACTTTTTATATAAGAAAATATATACAAGGAAGGTTTTCAAAACACAATTCGAAAAACGAAAACCGGAATTCACTTCAAGCCTCCCCGGCAGCGGCGCCAAAAATTGATTCGCGAAAATCAACGTTTAATATAGTTTCCAAGATATACGCAAGAAATACGTATTACCCGGGTCGTTTCGTGTGAAGGTGTGAATGGAAATTCGATTTCCGAGACGAAAAACGTGTAGTGAATGGGATAAAATGATAAGATGAAATTTAAACTAATAAACGGGATCCTAAACACGATCTAAGTTATCAAATAAAGGCACACGTAATTAAAAACGTAACACGAATTAATAAACGTAAATAAAACGTAACGTTACAACTAAAAATGTGAAATTAATGCAAATTTAACCCTAGGGAAGAAAATGAAATTTTTCTAAGTTAAAAATAATAAAAGAAAATTTTAGGAAAAATAAAATTAATATTTTTGTCTTTTTATTTTTATTTATGAATTAAAAATCTTTTTTGTATTTTTGTTTAATAAAAGAAAAATGAAAGTAAATAGAAAATGAAGATTAAAACCTACAAATTTATTTTTTAAAATTCTAACTTAACTAAAAACTAATTTTAAAAATAAAAATGAAAACTATTTTTGTCTTTTTGTGAATTTAAATTGAATTAAAAATACTTAAAATTAAAGAAAAATGAAAAGAAATACTTAAACTATTCTAAAAATTATGAAATTTTTATGGAAAATCTAAAACTATAAAACAAAGCTACTGTAAAAAGGAATTTGGAAAAATAAGCTGTTAAGTGCTTATTTTGGCCAATAAGCAGTTTGAAAAAGTGCTTAAAAATAAGCTGTTTGACCAAAAGTGGTCAAACTTTTCCAAAATGTTTATGAGACTTAAATAGACACAGAAACACTTAATTTTTACCAAAAATCAACTCAGATTATGCTATGCAAACAAAATTCAGTACAATTAAGCACTTAAATAAGCCAAATAAGCCAAATAGTGAACCACTAAGCTCAGGTCAGATAAAACAAGTCCAACATACTTAATAACATTCAAATCAATCACAGGAGTTAAGTACACAAGCTAATGATCCCCAATTTGCACAAAGCTGATTAATCAGCTTACACAATTTGTTGAGACAGAAAATTAGGATCAAATAAGCTATCAGAATAAGCTCTAAATTGAAAATAAAGAGTAGAAACCTAAAGTCAGCTAGCTTGTGAGTATTCTGCCCCACAATTCAATCAAAAAGCTTCAGTAGATAAGAAACTATGAGCTTATGAACTTGGGCTCTTAGCTGATGTGCAGGGGACAAGTTCAGTGAACTAGCAACTTGTGGCTTAATAATAAGTACTCTAGTAAGCTCAAAAGTGAAAAACTCTATTTGAAACTTAAAGTCAGCTGGGTTGACAATGTTTTGCCCCAAAAATCTCACTAAAAACTCTACTAGATAACTAGATAAATTCTCATGAACTTGAGTACAAATCTGAGAAGCAGGGTATGTTACCAGTGCACAAGCTACTTTAGGTTTAAGAATAAGTGACCAAATAAGTTTCAAATTTAAATTTTCTTTTTGATTTATGATCTCAAGCAACCAAAATTAACCAAACAACAATCAAATGGTCTTTCCAATCAATTATCACTCCTACAAGTTACCTAGAAAATCTGTCCAAAACTCTTATGAGAAACAGATTTGACTTTTTATTTATAAGTGAACTTTGACTAAATCTAAATGCTATTGATCCTAAGTGACTAAATATGTAATATTAAGCTGTTATGAACCTAAATTAAGCTTTATTAAACTGGTATGCAATTATACTAATGAAATGCCACTCCAAATCCTTAACAGCTAACTGTTTTGGAATTTAAAAAGTAATTTTGACTATTGATGCTTACACCTACTATTTTTATTCCAATTCTACCCTAATAAGACCCTAAGGAAGATGTCTACACCAGTCCTAACCTCTGTAACTCATGAAATCACAGGCAAACAAGCTGTCCCAAACACTCCTGAACTTACTGATTACTACTACAAATGTTGTTTCCAATCCACAATTCACTAACACTATGCTCAAACTAGTTTCCTTAGTACTAACAGAGATTAAAGCAACCTTAAATTACAGCAATAACACACAAGCACCATGAATCACAGATCAAAAAGAACAAACACAGTTTCAGCTAATCTTCAATAAACAAGTATTAAAATAAATGCAACAAGCTCAAACAACTTCAAACAGTATTCAAACAATATCAAACACTATCAAGTGAATAGAACTAAACCAACAATTGCAGATNCTTTTTGTGAATTAATTTGAATTAAAAAGTGCTAAAAATTAAAGAAAAATGAAAAGAAATACTTAAACTATTCTAAAAATTATGAAATTTTTATGGAAAATCTAAAACTATAAAACAAAGCTACTGTAAAAAGGATTTTGGAAAAATAAGCTGTTAAGTGCTTATTTTGGCCAATAAGCAGTTAAGTAAAGTGCTTATTAAAAAGCAGTTTGACCAAACTTGGTCAAACTTTACCCAAATGATTATAGGACCTAAATAAACTCAGTAACACTCTGATTTGACAAAAATTGAACTCAGAACATGCAATGCTTAGCCAATTTCAGTCCAATAAAGCTCAATAATAAGCCAAATAAGCACAAACAGGTACTAATAAGCTCAGAACAGATAAAACAAGTCCAACACACTTAATAACATTCAAATCAATCACAGGAGTTAAGTACACAAGCTAATGATCACCAATTTCAACAAAGCTGACTATTCAGCTTACACAGTTGGATTGGACAGTTTAGCAAGGCAAAATAAGCACTCACAATAAGCTCAAAGTGGAAAGTTAAAGCTGATATCTAGAGTCAGCTAGGTTGACTAGCTTTTGCCCCAAAAATCTCACCTAAAACTCAAAAGAGCAACTAGCTAGAGGCTTGTGAAGTTGGTCCAAAACTGAGATGCAGGGGAAAATACTAGCAGACAAGCAACCTTAAGCACAAATTAAGCTGATAAAACAGATTGCAAAGTGCAAAATTATTGCTGATACTAAGAAACTAGCCACCAGAGATCTCAATTCCTTAAATCAAACTCAATTTCAACAATTAGTGAACCCTAGAGAAGCTTATGAAAATCTGTCCAACTCAGGTACTTAAGAACTTTTTGACTTTTGGATTTTTGATCTCAGTTGACCTTTTCCAATTTTAATTCAACCTAATTACACTATAATGATGTATTTAGCTAAGATTTACCTAAATAAAGCTAAATTGAAAATTATTGCAACAAATGCAAGGGACTGATAACTCACTATTCACCACAGTTGACTGCTAGGGGGATTTAAAAAGCAAATTGACTTTTAATGTTTATACCTACTGATTTTATGGTGTTTTTATTCTACTAGTACCCTAAGTGATATGTCTAGACTAATGAATCCTTCTGAATCACAAGCAATCACAGCCAAACACCCTGTACCAAACACCCCTGACAGATTCACTTATCACTACAAATCTAAGCTAGAGTCCAACAATTACCACAATTATGATCCAATATAGTCACAAATCATTATCAAATACCAAATCAACCAATAATACCATCAATTTTTGCTTATTGGGCTTGAATAAGACAATAAAACAATTACAAAAAAAATAAAAAAGGAAACCAAAAAAGTCGCGGATGTGCTTAACATTAAACTGTTTTGATAGCATTTGCATGTTCTGAGTTAATTTTTTATCAAATCAGAGTGTAGCTGAGTGTTTTTAGGTCCCTCATAAGTGTCAGCTTTGGGTAAAGTTTGACCACAGTGTGGTCAACACTGGCTTTTTAATAAGCCACTTTACTTAATGCTTACTTGGCCAAGCAATAAGCACACTTACAGTTATTTTTCCAAAATCCTTCTTACATAGCGTCTGGGTTTTATTATTTTAGATTTCCATAAAAATTATTCTGAATGTTTAGAATAGTTTAAGGTGATTCTCGTGTTCGAGGTTTTTCTTTAATTTTTTAGACTTTTTAATTCACATTAGATTCACAAAGACAAAAAAAACATTTTCATTTGGTTATTTTTAAAATTAGCTTTTTTTAGTTAAGTTAGACATTTGTAAAAAATCAAATTGTGGTAGGTTTTATCTTCATTTTTAATTTACTTTGTATTTCTTCTTTTATCTACAAAAATACAAAAGGTAGTTTTTAATTCAGGCTAAATAAAAATAGACAACAGCCAAAAACTATTATCTTATTTTTCCTAATATTTTCTTTTACTTATTTGCGTTAATTAGAAAAATTTCATTTGTGATCCCTAGGGTAAATTTGCATTAATTTCAGCTTTTTAGTGTAACGTTACGTTTCTATTTACGTTTATTAATTCGTGTTACCGTTGTCCTGAGATTTACGTTTACCTTTTATTTGATAACTTAGATTGCGTTTGAATCCTTTTATTACTTTAATTCGGTCATATTATCATTTTCTATTCCCATGTCAGCTACACGTTTTTCGTCTCGGAAATCGACATTTCATTCACACCTTCACACGAAACGCACCCGGGGTAATAACGTATTGTTCGCGTTCTTTCTTTGGAACTTATACTCTTAAACGTTGGTTGTTCTTGAACGTCCATTGCGCCAGGTTTCTCAATAGCCTCGGAATCTTAGCGGGGATCTAGGGCATCGTAATCCTTCTCTATCGACTTACACTGACCGTGAAAGGAATATGTACTTGCGAATCCAGACTCACCACTTAGAGAACTATCGGTACCAATTTGTCGTCTTGAGGCAAAGCTAAGAATCGTCCACACTGTTGCTTATGCTCCCTCCTCATCTTGGAGTAATCAAGATATCGGTCGATAAGACTACTCACGACCTATATCAAATAAGGGCTTACGGGATAGCTCCCGGTTCATGAGCATCACTAAAGTTGTCTGCAGGCCATTGGTCAATCCAAATGCAGTTACCGTTGAATCATTAAGGTAGCGGTCGCTAAACGCGTCTTGGATATCTCTTCCCGAACCTGAGTTGGTTTGGATAACCAGATCTCACAGTCTCATCTTCAGCAGTAGTACACTCGATCCCTTGCGGATGTGACTCAACAGATCATCGGTATCTTGGGTAGCGGGTAGCGTTCTTCCATGTAATTATTCAACTCGAACCGGTACATCATAATCCTGAACGATCCGCACGTCGCCTTCTTCTTCACAGGGACCATACCGGAGCTTCCCAACGGCGAGAACTTAGGCTAATGAATCCTTTATCCAGCAATTCCTGCAATTGCTTGGACAATTCCTCATACTGCCGATGGTGCTAGTCCGATGACG
Source organism: Artemisia annua (assembly GCA_014162995.1). NCBI lineage: Eukaryota > Viridiplantae > Streptophyta > Magnoliopsida > Asterales > Asteraceae > Artemisia > Artemisia annua. Next base: position 84,856 of record LBNU01018659.1, on the reverse strand, counting down.
GCGGCGGCGCGCAACAGGTGCTCGGCTCCTGGAACTTAAATCGATGCGAAACTCCTACTTTGCGACGCTGGCGGAAGGGCCGGCAATCCTGTCAGGAAGATACCTCGGAAAATCATGCACGTCCAGGAAACATCCTTGAGTCGCTTCTCTCCGGACTCCCTTCTTATCACACCATGAGCTAGAGATGCATGATATCTTTTCGATGTATTTCATGGTCTTAATAGCACGATTATGATGTTCAGGGCAAGTTCCAGCTCCTTCGCCTCCGAACAATCAAAATCCTCAGGGCGCGTGCGGAGAATAATGAACAACTCGTTCACCACCAAACAATACCTCGCTGGGATGTTTGGGATAACTAATCCATGCCATCACAACGTCAAAACTCCAAGCTCCCGTATCGGCATCAAATCCCGATAAATAAAAACGGTTGGTCTAAAAAAAAGGTAAGGGTAACCCACCTCGAATTCCAACCCGGTTAAGTAAATACCCAATAACAAACAATTATGCTATCAGTGTCGAACCGATCAATAGATATTACCCACAAAAACCGCCACCGACTCATAGCAAATCAAACAAATTTACCAGGGTGTGTGCCATGTAGGTATTTGGAACCAATAAGTCACAAAATCATCTCTCTATACCTTTCTTCACTTCAAACAGGCATTTATGGTCATATANATAAGCAAAATAGTGAACAATTAAGCACAGGACAGTGAGATAAGCTCAAGCACACTGAATGAAACTTAAATGAAGCAATGGATCAAGTAAATAAACCAAAAACTCTCAAATGCACATAAACTGCAAATCAGCTAAGGGCTTTTAATGGACAAACTAGCAGATCAAGTTAAGCAGTCTCAATAAGCATTTATGGGAAATCCAAGAGCTGAAACTTAAAGTCAGCTAGGTTGGCTAGCTTTTGCCCCAAAAATGAACTTAATAGCTACTCTAACAAGCTAGATACATGCTTGCAAAATTGGGCTTGTGGACTGTTTTCAGTTGAACAGGGCAAAACAGATCTTATATAAGCAACTATGAGCCAACTTTCTAGTGAGCAAATAAGTTCCAAACTGTAAAAACCTTGTTAACACAGAATCACAAGCTAGAAAACTACTCAGAAACACAATCCAAATTGATTTTCACCAACTAATGAACCCTATGGATCAACATGAACTTCTGGCAAACTGAGGTTAATATGAACTTTGACTTTTGGATTTTTTTTTGATCTCAGTTGACCTTTTCCAATTTTAATTCAACCTAATTACACTATAATGATGTATTTAGCTAAGATTTACCTAAATAAAGCTAAATTGAACATTATTGCAACAAATGCAAGGGACTGATAACTCACTATTCACCACAGTTGACTGCTAGGGGGATTTAAAAAGCAAATTGACTTTTAATGTTTATACCTACTGATTTTATGGTGTTTTTATTCTACTAGTACCCTAAGTGATATGTCTAGACTAATGAATCCTTCTGAATCACAAGCAATCACAGCCAAACACCCTGTACCAAACACCCCTGACAGATTCACTTATCACTACAAATCTAAGCTAGAGTCCAACAATTACCACAATTATGATCCAATATAGTCACAAATCATTATCAAATACCAAATCAACCAATAATACCATCAATTTCACATAAAAATAAAGAATCATAGATCCAAAGAAATCACCTCAGTTAGCTCTCAAGTCCAAAAACAAGTACTCAATACAAGCAAACAAACTCAGATAATATCAAATAATACTCAGAGATATCTAACAAGCAAACTAACAGCAAATAAACTAGATTAAACAGATCTAATATAGGATGCAATGGAAAATGTAAAAAAATGGGACTCACTGAACTATAAAAGGCCTCACAAGGAGGTTATACTCCAATAAGCCTATCTTTAATAGGCCTATATGCACTTCTGAACACCAATGAATCACCACAATTTCACCAATACACCTTCTGATTCAGACTTATGAACACCTTTACCTTTAGTAGATTGTTTAAGAAAAATGAGATTTGGACTGTGTTTACACCTACACACACTCACTAAAGCTATGGACAGCTTAAATGAGCTTAACTAATTGAAAATCAAGCTTATTGAAGCTTGCTTTTGAAACTGAAAACATATTTTTGAAATTTTTTTATTATTTTCTGATTTTTTTTAGTTTAGTTTTTTTTAAAGATGATTAATAGTAAACTAATAACTAAAAGCTTTGTAGGAAAATGATTACTAAATGAAACAGTAACAAAGTAGTATACTAGGATTAAACAATATAGATATTAAAAGGAAAATTGATGAACTAAAAAACTCAAACTAAAATTTCATTAATCAAACTGAGTTTACACTATGAAAATTGAGATTACAATTCGAAAAATAACTTGGACAGCATAACAGTACTTAAAAAACTACACACTAAACAATGAGGAGGAGAGGAGTATATATAGCTGAGGTGAGAGGCTCTTTAGGGTTTTTCAGAAGCTGCTAGAAACTCTAATCACGACCCTCCAATCATTGCTTCAATCATAAGCATGATTTATGACCCTTGGATCTTGTGCGTGTGAGGAGTGAATCCTGCGTGTGTGTGCTCATTGGTCCACGTGTACTCCTCTGACATACCCTGACATGTGCGTGATCTTCTAGAAACTCCAATTGATTGGGTAATTATCACGGGGTTGGTTAATTTTGAGCGTGGTAATTTTAGGGTTCTTGGAACAGTAGTATAACTGGGTTTGGGGGTAAAATTTGGGGGGCGGGTATTTTAAAGGGTAATAAATGTGTTGGGTCGGGTTGTGGGTAAAAGGGTGGAAAAGGGTTAGCAGGCCGGGTAGGGGGGTTGGGCTAGGGGTAAGGTTTATTTTTGGGTTGTTTTAATGAAATGGGTTAATGGATTAGTGGTTTAGGTTTTATAAACTTTTAAGGACCAAAGGTGTATAAGCTGAAAATTAAGGGACCAATTCTGTAATTTTCCAAACTTATATTCCAAGGGCTTAACTTGACAATATCTAAAAGTTGGAGGGCTCTTATGTCATTTCATCCAAAATATTCTTCAAAGGATTAAAATTGACAACTTCTGAAAGATGAGGGACTAATCTTGCCAAATCTTCAAAACTTTATCCAGGGACTAATCTTGACAAGAAATGATTCTCTGAGGTTGATTTTGACATTTTGAGCTAAATTCCTTCCCCGGCTTCGGCTTTTGACTCTTTTCCATTCTCGTGCTCGTTTTTGTCGGTTTTCTTTGATTTTATGTCCATTTGTGAAATATCCGTACCTGCACGATCACAAACACAAAAACACACTATCTTTGGCATTTATGGTTAGTTTTTGGTCGTTTTGGTCTTAATTTGGTAAATAAAAGGTGTATGAATAAGCATACACCAAAATCCCCCAGACTAAGGTATTGTCGTGTCCTCACGCAATGTGATCAATTCACGCTTAAGAGATAAATAATTTTGATGCTCTTTTTACTAACTTTGGAAAGTAGCAAAATATTCGAAAGAGATTACAAAATCATTTATTCCCGAAAACGCCCCGAGTTTCCATTTTATTCCTTATACTAATCTATACTACTATTTTTGTATTTTTCCACTTTCTCATGTGACTGTGTATTTGACTTTCATTATTTTTCAATAATGATTAAGGGTCATAAAGTAAGAACACGATTCATAGAAAAGTGACCGATTGGATAAAATTCATCGTCCCTGATTTTTCGCAAGCCCCCAAACTAAGCGTAAAAACGGATCATTGTTTAATTACAAGTTAGATGCTAACACTACTCATGGAAGTTACTCGTGTAATAACTTCTCGCTCCCATTTTCCTATTTGGTATCTCATTATTTTATTTTTGTGAGAGAAATGAATTTCTTCATAAGCATCTCGTTTTCATAGAAATTAGTCCGATAAAGATACTAAATTAAGACGCTAAGTAGTTTTCTAATCCTTCTCGCGAGAACCGTTGCATACAAAAATGAGGTCCACATCAAGGTCTCTGATTTAACACGATTTTGAAGAGTATCCCTTTTATTGGCGACCGAAACAACTCATCTACGAGTCCAGAGACAGAAGCTTTTATTAGGACCTCCCCGGAGTCAAGGTTTGGCATTTTTTTATTCAAGCACTTTAACATATTAGTCCTTGGCCTTTTATAACAATCACAACATCGGTTGCGAGCCGGCAAGATGTGATAGTCTATTACACCGTAACACTGGCAGTACCTTGATGTGTACCCAACTCTCATAAGCAAGGATCCTTTTGACAAGAATCAAAAACTAAGTATCGCCAAAACCTAACATCTTTAATTATTTTACACAATATAT
>LBNU01018659.1:62221-80293 GCA_014162995.1 Artemisia annua | reverse complement strand
ACGCCACGTGGAATACATCTACTATTAGAAAGTTTTTCAGAATTCTTTCAAACCGGATTCGGGAGGTAAAATAGGGAGATAAATTAGGGAGGTGTTCATATTTAGTTTTTAATTTCATAAACCTACCAAAAAATGTGTGAATTAAAATGAAACACAATCACCATCATAATCCACCTAAGAGAATACCGGATCTTGGAGAAAAAAAACACGCCACCACAATTTTCTTCATGAATTAGCAAAGTTGTTTCATCACCAGTTGTTGTTTAATCAATCCAAAGTATATTTTTTTATTTTACTTATTCATAAATCATAATTCATTCTTGATAATTGATATTCATAATAATTTAATTTTTTAAAAATCATAAACCGTAACTCAAATATCTAATTAAAATTAATCAATCGCACAAACCCCTAACAATTACATCCAATGGAATTTGAATTTTAGGGTTTTTGAATTGGGGGTTTTTCGAATTGATAATTTTTATGCAGTTACATGCGTGTTTTTTGGAGCTTAAATGTTTGCTGAAAAATTCATGTTTAATCTCTACCGAAATCAACCAAAGGTAAAGTTGTTTTCAATTTTAATATTGTTCTTTGAATTTGATTCAATTAATTATTGGTTGTAATTCTTTAATAATGTTGTTCTTCATATCCATTTTGACTGTTTTTAAGTGTTTGTTGATATTTGCTTTGGAGCGATTGTGTTATCTTCATTTAATTAGTTACATTTTTTTTTATTTTTTCTCGATTTTAATGATGTATTTGGATGGTTGTTGCAGATGAATTGATTAATAGATAGTGAAGAAGATTGCTAATAATGATATCTGATGGTATATGGTAATTGCGAATTCAAGTTGCACAATCAGTTTCTTAATGTTTGACATACATATAGAGTATTACGGAGTATTTTCATTTTTGGATTATAAATTAGGGGACAAATAATCGGTTTTGGTTGTGATTATATGATTATTAAAAGCGTCAAATAATCATTTTCGACTAAATGAGTTTCATACAAATGACAACAATAATGTTTATGTTAAGAGTAAAAAGTTACTCATTCGCATATTATTTGACATAACTGGATATTTGGATGACTTTTTTTAATCTTATTTCATGTACCACTTCTAATCTTTTTTTTTATAGAAAACGACATTTTATCTATAAATTCATAAAAATATATATAGGGCTAATCGTTTTGATGTGGGACGGTTTGATACAGTAGTGCTATTCAAATCAACTCTATAGTCTGCTCTTGAATTCCTCTTCCTCACAGAATTGGTTTTCTAGGTCCTGTAGTTGCAGAAGTACAGACCGGGTTTCGTCAGCAGATGCACCTCGAGCAGCAACAATGGTGCGTATAAAGAATTAAAAGTGGTGCATATAAAGAAGTTAAAAGTAGTCACAGATGTAATATTTTTCGGAAGGACCATGACATTTAAAATTAACTTCCTGATGTCTCTTCATTATACAAACGTCATAGCTACACACCCTACCTCGCAGGTGAAAAGTCAATGGATCAGGATGACGCCGATGACAAAGAAATTAAATATCGCTCGGATCCAAAGTGAGTTTTTTCATGTGTTTCTTATAGACTCAATTTTCTAGCCGGTTGACATAATTCCTTACTTGATATATCCTCTTTCATTTATGTAGATATGCTAATGTTCAGACACAAGAAACATATGTTCAAACTCACCTCAACTGTATGTAAAATCATCTTCATTGCTCATTCATATAATGTATTAATCTATTTGCTATAGTCATCACACATTTGTTTCAAAAAAACAATAAGGCTAAAAGAGAGACTTTGTTTGTATATAAATTTTTCTAAGCTGGTTAAAGGTATATGAGCTATTGTAAATAAGCCAAACCAAACGCCAATACTGATTTTCAAGTTAAAAATTAAAATCATTTCTGGTATCATTTTCATGTTGTAACACATTAAGCCCAAAACATAGATCTTATTTGATGGCTTATGAACTTATTTAAGCTAATCCAAACAACCCCCATAGCCTAGACAATAGGCTAAACCAAACACCTGGTGCTTTACAAATACACAAATTTCATGTATGATTAGAAAGTTGGTGGTTTGACTAATATCAAACTTTTATTCTTAAGTAGTGGAAGTTGTAACAAATCTGGTGTCTGGAGCGATTCAGCTTCTTCTGGAAGTTTTTAACAAACGGTAACATGCTATAATTTCGGTAACATAACGTATATGACTATAGCACTTTTTAGCTCTATTAGTCACATTCCTGATATCATGTAGACCAGCCCTTGACCGAATGGATTATGGTATTTTGATCTTTTCTTTTTGCTTGATATACAGAGGATATGAAACCTAAAAGAGCACCATGCCGCTGGTATTGATACCGCCTGATTTAGGCAGCAACAATAGAATTGGAATTTCGGTAAAACATTCATGCATTTAGCTTATGTCTTATTTTATAGGTAACTTTAGAGTCGTTTTGTTGACATTATTGGTTCTTTGGCAGGTGCATGTTCTTTATCAGGGTTCTTCGTTTTATATTGTGTTAGGATGGAGGCTGGAGCACCCTTCAAATTATACTCTTACTCAGATGTAGATAAGAGCCTGAAAGCAGTCCCAAACACCTTCTAAGGGGCTGTTTGAATAAAGGTTTCTAAAATTGTAAGTTAATGAGATTAGTAAGGTTTCGCGGCGAGTTCTAAACAACCACTGATGGTGAGCAAATTATAGGCCTGGGAGACCTTGGATATATGCCAGGTAAATGACTTCCTATTTCTGTAACGTGTTCAAGTCATATATTTAGTGGCAAGATTTGATAAAAAAAGATCCCATTTTGCGTTGCTGTATCAAATATGAGAAAACAAAAAAGATGCCAGTTGGAATAACAATTTAAAAAAAAATCTCCCATCAAACACATGACCTATAAGTATAGGATAAAACTCAAAAGTGGTTGGACTATTTTTTTTTAATAAACTGTGTAAAAATTACATGTCAAAAATGCAGTAACTTCATCATTATTACTCTAATCGATCTTTTTTGTGAGAACTTTAGTCACTTATCCTTTAGTTTTACCTGTTTGAACTGTAAAAGACAAAACATAACCCAAAATGCATTGACATCGCCACCTTTACACTTGCGGTCTTTATTTTTTATTTGAGTTGTAGTAAATTTGTTATCGAAGATGAACCAATAGTAGTGATGCCTAATTTTCTATGCAAGCACGTTATAGGAAATGGACATACCGTTGGAAAGAGCATTGGAATGATTTTGACCCGTTTAGGTTTAACTGGATTGATTGATAAACGAGTTAAAGGAGGCTCGAGGTACTCTATTAAAATTTTGCCGCATTCAGATTTTGGTACAGGTTAGTACGAAAATGTGTTGCTCAATTATGGATAGGAGATATATATGGATAACGAATTAGTATTTACTCAATTAGGTTACAAGAATTCATGCTAGGATGCCCACACATGTTGTCTAGACTAAATAATTCACTTGATTTGCGGACGTCAAATAGACTGTCATACAGTCATACTATATCGGCATATTGCATTTTGCATGATTAAACCTACATACAAATGTGTCATAACTTTTGTCGCACAACATCACAAAGGAACGCCAATTATCTTCCCTGCATTAAAGAAATCCATTGAAGTTGCTGACCTTTTATTCTCATTTTATGCAGATCAAACAAGTAAAGCTTATCATTGATGTTGACACATCTTGCTTATGATGTAAGTTGCTGCTGCTAATGATGTCGATTGTTGCTGACACCGATGACACAAATAGTTGTTGCTGCGTCCGCGAATGGTCATATGCGCCGCCTATGGAACAGAGAGAAAATATGAGAATCTTCGGCACACCAGCTGGTGACAAGTAATTGATATGCAGAATTAACAACATGGTAGTAGTTCTCAGGGAAATACTGAACGTGTAAACTCTGCGACTCAAGGTAAAATTAGATACAAACATATTTGCAAATTATACACAGTTGTTTTGTGTATGTGATTCTACTATGTCATATGTACCATTGACGTTGGAATTATTAGCTTAGTGGACACAAATTTGTTAAGGTTTAATGGCTCACATGGGTCAAATGGATCATTGTTAAGTCGATGAGAATGCACTTTTTTAATAGGTGTCAAAATGGGTCACATTGGTCAAATGGGTAACTGTTAATTGGGACTTCATACTAGGCGATATGTTTTACTCAGATGAAATGAGGGATACACACAGATGACCGTAATGTTGTTACTTTCAATACTAATATTATGTATGAATTGTTAAGTGACTCTTCCATCATTGAAGATCGTTATTATGTGTTTTGTGTTGGTTGTGGTGAATAAACATATAACCTTTTTCTTTTATATGTATTTAGACGTTTTTTTATTTAGTCATATTCTTAGTACGCATTTTTTTTAATTGAATGCGTATTCGTATGGTATTTTGATGTTTTATTTTATTAATATACTATTAATTGAAATAAATCAATAGAGCTAGCCCGCCCATTGGGCGGGTCTTAAAGCTAGTTATTCGTATATGACACTATGACGGTATGACAGATATGTAGCTAGTATTTGGGGCCAACGAAAACCAACATCCGGCTTTCCAGGCTGGTCTAGGACCAATCTTTAGCCCAATGATTTTGTGAAATTTATGCTTTAGCTCTCAACTTTAGACGTATCTATCAACCCATGTGACCAAAACGTAACAAGATGAATTGAAGATAGATACTCGACAGAATACAAATGGATACATATATGAACAACGTATCTTATTATTCTGCAAAGTTAAACAATCTCGTTTACAAGAAGTAATCTTTAAGAAATTACAGGTTGCAAATGATTCAGTCTATTTTTCGAACAGAAAAACCGACAACAACAACATTCGAGCAGAAAAACCGACAATGTTTATTCATTTGAGAAGAGTTATCATTTTCATTTCATGGGCTTATTCACATTTCATATGGCTAAGAATATGAAGACATGTTTTAAGTTAAAACATGTCTTAATATAGCGCATAACCAATATACGGAATATTTACATTGAGAAATCATCATGCAACATACAACAGCCAGGTATCAAACCTCTCGGACGAGGTTGTTAATTCGATTGCTTATTAGAACTGTTTATCAGATGTTCCTTTTTCTTGGGATAATTGTGATTTGGTTTTCGACATTTTGGCCGACTAATCTATAAGGTTTGGGCTCGTCTCCACCCAGACTCAAAACGGGTAACGCCATCTCGTTTAGAGAGGTTGGTGTGACCAATTCAAGGTTGTTTATCTGAATATTGCTTTTAAATGAAACATATAACGATTTTTAATAAGCCATCTCAAACAACGCACCCTTTAACTCTTTCATCAAACGCGTTGCAAAGTGGGAGTAGCGGCAACAACACCAGATGCAGCGGTTGCGGTAATGTATGAAAGGATCCCAATATTCATCGGCTCTTGATCATCCACAAACACCTCTTGTGGAACCCTAAACGCTCCATGAACACATGTAATCCCAAATCCAACCACAACAGAAGATATCATAAGCGCCCCCAATTCCGTCAAAAATATAATCAAAATTGTTAAAATGATCAATATCCCTAACGTTTCACGGTCAGTGAACGTCCTATCAAACATGTTAACCGGTTGATCAGGAGTACGAAAAACGTACAAAAACAACCACGCCCATAAAAGACATGCAAGGAAGAAAAGAATAAAGGGATGTGAAAGAAGAGAAAATGCAGCCACTAAGACAATAATTGCGGTGTAATTAACCCGAAAGTAGGTTAAATTTTTTCTTACACGAGCCACAGCCTCTTTAAATGTGTCTGGTCGAGAAAAGGTGGAACGGTCAATGAGTTCAAACCATGGCCGCCGCTGAGAGAAGGTTTGGGTGATGGACGCTGACATGTGGGAGAAAAAGGGGCGGAGGTCGGGGTTGTTATTGGTGGGTGGCAGGGTTGGTTGGATCAACCACTGGGTGGCGGTTTGGGTGGTGGTTTGAGGGATTCGTGATGGCGCCGTTGTCTTGGCCTTTGCCTTCATCGTCCCATGCGCCATCATGTTTTGCTGGTGCCAAAGGAAATAGGGGAATTGATTTGCAAAGATCGTAAATGCAGAGATATATTGTTAATGCAAAACATGCATTGTTAATTCAGTTACTAGTTTCTAATCATTACATAAGGTTTCCTTTTTAAACACAACTAGTCCATGTATTATTTGCTATGTATCATTAGTCTTTAAAGAATGTGATCCCATAATTTGGATTTTGGAGAATAGATCAAATTTAGACATTTTCCTAAAGTTGACATGCGTATATAGAAAATAAGTTTAGAATGGTATTTTGGTTTAGTCTAAATTTTGTAACATTATGTTTCAATTGGTATATCGTCAGTATTGTTGTATCAATCCCAGAATTATATTGTTGCCAAGTCTTTTTTGAGTTGAATGAACCTGAAATCCATTTGAATTGAACATGTAAGTAGGTTGGTTTCACAGTCCTACTTTTTTGTTGTTTAATTAACCATCTAGCTTGTTAAAGTTCAGAATGATTGAAATGATCATATATGAGATCGGGACACAAGAACTTAATGTAGATTAGATTAAACACTACCTGGGGGTGAAAACCCCTCATCAGCACATGACCAAGAGTCTAAGACTCGAACACAACTACACAAGGACTTTATTTTTGATCCGAGACATGGCATGGCAAGAACTCGGACTCAAACTGGCCTAGACTTACAAGCTACAAACACATACCCTTAACACCAATCAAGGGTTAGCACAAACACATACTAATAACAATAACTAAGGACAATAGCAGGAACAGCAGTTAAACATGATCAATGAACACCAACACGTAGTCACATGGTAAGGTTAAGCGAAGACAATGAAAATGTTCTCAAGGGTGATGTCTTCGCACCCGGACTTTGGAACAAGCGTGAGCAACACATTGTCATCATCATCAGCCTCGAGGTCTTCCAAGAGCTCAGTAAGTCCAGCACGAAAGCTGGCCTTGCTTTCCATCTTACCCTTGTGCTTGTGTGGCAACTGTGCAAAACTACCAACGAACTCAGACTGATCAGGTGAACTAGCTTCTTTGTCGTCCTCATCATTCACATACACATCAAACTTGACGTACTTCTCAGAATCGTAAGTGATTCCATCAATGATCAAAAGCTCCTCTCGATCCTCCTTTTCCTTCTTGCTTCTCGATTTCTTTGGCCTTGGCACCAAAACCTTCATGATCTTGTCTAGCTTCACGGGGAAGCTAACATCATTTGTTTGTTTTACTGTCCCAGCAAGTTTTCTGGCAATACCGGACCTTGGTGCACGAGGGACCGGCTTGCTTTTAAGCCAGGGTACATCTACTCTCTGGTAGTCGTACCCTAGCTTTTTCGTAAGCAAGCTGTCCTTAACGTACACTCGAACAAGATTCTTGTTTTCATCATAGAAAACAAAGGAGGTGTTAAGATAATCTGGATCATTGATATCTACATGTTTTCCTCCCATCATTTTCCACAATGACCACATTCGGTCAACATTGGAATGGTGACAATAAAAGAGAGTGTCACGGCCAGCAGAGTAGAAGTTTCCAAGGTTTTCGCCGTTCGCCTCTCTGGGGTCACCAACCCACCTGTGAACAGGTACGTGTGGGTTTTGCTCGATTGACCCACTACCTGCAGATGAACTTCCAGCACGATAAGGTTTTCCGAAAAAGCCTTCAGGGTCAGTGGCGTTTGTCACCATATATCGGTACATGATACCGAGATTGTTCTTGACCTTTTCAATATCAGTGGTGTCCTTATCTTTGCCATCAAAACCGAGATCAACAACTGCATTCAAGTGATATGGATTTCTTTTGGGATCATAAAGAGCTGATTTTGGGTCCTTAAAATATTTAGGAATTGTCATTCCAGCAGGAGTATCCCAGTTCCAGAATGGCAAAGCAAATGTTGGATCATTGATCAAACTCCCTAGTATCCTTTCATAAAAGTAAAGGTACCAACGGTGGAAAGGAAAGAACAGCCACGAGTTATGAATCTGGATTTCGATGTCAGGAAACCCGCTCGAAGACTGAGTGTAAGCACCATTGCAGTAAGCACAATGAATACGAGCTTGTTGTAAAAAGTTACGTGGGTCATCTTCAGGAAGCTCCTTCATGCGTTTGATAGCAAGGTTGAACTTAGCAATGTACTTCGGGCTTAGCAAATGAGCAGCTGGTCTAATCTTGAACGCTTGGTTCTTTGGGAACTGGAAGTCCAAGATTTGACTAGAGTCCGGCGGGCAACAGTCCCCGCCAGTAGGAGTACCCTTTACAGTAGCAGTATCCTCTACTTGTTTAAACCCGGAGAGAGATTTGGTCCCACATTTGGAGATATCAGGTGCGGCTATTGGTGCAGCCGCACTTGAGGGAATAGAACTTAGGTTCACGGCTCCAGCTAGACCCCCAAGACCGAGAAGAACATTGCGACGATCAAAGGAGTTGTCAGCATTGCATGAGACTTTGTGTTTTAGTGAGTTGTTAAGGGAACATTTCTTTGAGAAAAGTGGCCAGGAAGAGATGGTTGGGGAAGTTGTGGTGAAAGAAGAAGTGAATGTTTTAGTGGTGGTTTGGGGAGCAAGAGGTGCTAGTGTTGCAAAGGAAGCCATGATGTGCGTCTAAGTGTTCCTAGTAGCATGGTTTATATAGACAAATAATGAACCAAGAATACTCTTCAAACTCCACCTAACAAAGAAAATAAAATATGCCACAAAACTTAAGTAACACCTTAAGTAAAAGTTGCCACTAAACTTTAGTAACATCTCAATGTAGTATTATTAACATTACGTGTATCTAGATGATGCATATATAAGAGCTAATTCAACACTCCATTAGTCTCAAAATTATTGATACATGTTAAGAAAAATGCATTTGTTACCACTTTAATTTTTGCAAAATCTCGAAAAAATACTTTTACCTACGGACGATTATTAAACGTTTCATTTAATTTGTAAATAATAATTTTGATTAGTGTTGATATGGTAAGCATAAAAAATTACAACTTCTATTTTTAGTAGTGAACAACTATTTTAAAACAACACAATAAGGAAAAATGGACAAAGCTGCTTGCTATCATGAAACGTTTGACCAATTTTAGAAATATGAATTAAAAATTGATAAAAACATACTTTCTTTGTCACAAAATAAATGTTTAGTTTGAACTTTTGATTTTTTTTAAAAAACTTTTAACTTAAATATTTTTGTTTTTGTTATATAATACTTGAAAAAAATTATACCAATAAAAATACATTTAAAATTCAATCAATTTATATATTTTGCATCAAGTTTATATAACACAAAATGATACTTAAGGTGTAAAAAAAAAATAATAATAAATAAAAAAAGTCAAACTGGAAACAAACTAACCTAATTTGGTACAACGCGTTGCAGCGGTAGCAAACATGCAACATATATAAATGAGGGGCGGAACTTTATAAGGTGTAGAACTCAAGTAACACACATTATGGCGGAACAAAAAGTAACCACTAACCAACAACCAAAAACTACATCTCAATGGCGACCCCCTTTCACCCCCAATTACCAGAACCCTAACAAAAACCCCAAAACCCTTAATTCCCAAAATCCTTATATTCCATAAATTAATCTTCAATTCACCTCACAATCATCTCCATTTAACCTTCTGATTCGTTTAATTGGATTATTATTACACTTCTGTTTCAGCAACAAAGGAGCTATCCTAAAATAAATCACAATTGTGTGAAAAAGAAAATGGAGGCAGAGAAGGGGTACAAGAAGGCGGCAACAAAGGACGAATACGAGTGGGTAAAAGTTACCAGAAAACACCGAGGACCTGTCAACAAGGATTATCGTGGCTAGGGGTTTCACAACTACTACAAACCGGCTGTAGTAGATCACAATGGATGGACATGGACTTTTCGTAATCACAACAATCAGAAAGAAAAACCAATACCTTTTCCTTATGCGAAGGAGGTGGATCGAGTTGCAACATCATTCTATGTAACGAATTTCCCAGATCATCTTGATGCCAAGGGATTATGGAAACTATGTGAACCTTTTGGATGTATCGTGGACGCATTCATTGCGAATAAGATATCAAAAATAGGAAAACGATTTGGTTTTGTGCGATTTAAAGGTGTTTTAGATGCTGATGTATTTGTGAAGTCTTTAGCAAATATTTGGATTGGCAATTNGTATATCGTCAGTATTGTTGTATCAATCCCAGAATTATATTGTTGCCAAGTCTTTTTTGAGTTGAATGAACCTGAAATCCATTTGAATTGAACATGTAAGTAGGTTGGTTTCACAGTCCTACTTTTTTGTTGTTTAATTAACCATCTAGCTTGTTAAAGTTCAGAATGATTGAAATGATCATATATGAGATCGGGACACAAGAACTTAATGTAGATTAGATTAAACACTACCTGGGGGTGAAAACCCCTCATCAGCACATGACCAAGAGTCTAAGACTCGAACACAACTACACAAGGACTTTATTTTTGATCCGAGACATGGCATGGCAAGAACTCGGACTCAAACTGGCCTAGACTTACAAGCTACAAACACATACCCTTAACACCAATCAAGGGTTAGCACAAACACATACTAATAACAATAACTAAGGACAATAGCAGGAACAGCAGTTAAACATGATCAGTGAACACCAACACGTAGTCACATGGTAAGGTTAAGCGAAGACAATGAAAATGTTATCAAGGGTGATGTCTTCGCACCCGGACTTTGGAACAAGCGTGAGCAACACATTGTCATCATCATCAGCCTCGAGGTCTTCCAAGAGCTCAGTAAGTCCAGCACGAAAGCTGGCCTTGCTTTCCATCTTACCCTTGTGCTTGTGTGGCAACTGTGCAAAACTACCAACGAACTCAGACTGATCAGGTGAACTAGCTTCTTTGTCGTCCTCATCATTCACATACACATCAAACTTGACGTACTTCTCAGAATCGTAAGTGATTCCATCAATGATCAAAAGCTCCTCTCGATCCTCCTTTTCCTTCTTGCTTCTCGATTTCTTTGGCCTTGGCACCAAAACCTTCATGATCTTGTCTAGCTTCACGGGGAAGCTAACATCATTTGTTTGTTTTACTGTCCCAGCAAGTTTTCTGGCAATACCGGACCTTGGTGCACGAGGGACCGGCTTGCTTTTAAGCCAGGGTACATCTACTCTCTGGTAGTCGTACCCTAGCTTTTTCGTAAGCAAGCTGTCCTTAACGTACACTCGAACAAGATTCTTGTTTTCATCATAGAAAACAAAGGAGGTGTTAAGATAATCTGGATCATTGATATCTACATGTTTTCCTCCCATCATTTTCCACAATGACCACATTCGGTCGACGTTGGAATGGTGACAGTAAAAGAGAGTGTCACGGCCTGCAGAGTAGAAGTTTCCAAGGTTTTCGCCGTTCGCCTCTCTGGGGTCACCAACCCACCTGTGAACAGGTACGTGTGGGTTTTGCTCGATTGACCCACTACCTGCAGATGAACTTCCAGCACGATAAGGTTTTCCGAAAAAGCCTTCAGGGTCAGTGGCGTTTGTCACCATATATCGGTACATGATACCGAGATTGTTCTTGACCTTTTCAATATCAGTGGTGTCCTTATCTTTGCCATCAAAACCGAGATCAACAACTGCATTCAAGTGATATGGATTTCTTTTGGGATCATAAAGAGCTGATTTTGGGTCCTTAAAATATTTAGGAATTGTCATTCCAGCAGGAGTATCCCAGTTCCAGAATGGCAAAGCAAATGTTGGATCATTGATCAAACTCCCTAGTATCCTTTCATAAAAGTAAAGGTACCAACGGTGGAAAGGAAAGAACAGCCACGAGTTATGAATCTGAATTTCGATGTCAGGAAACCCGCTCGAAGACTGAGTGTAAGCACCATTGCAGTAAGCACAATGAATACGAGCTTGTTGTAAAAAGTTACGTGGGTCATCTTCAGGAAGCTCCTTCATGCGTTTGATAGCAAGGTTGAACTTAGCAATGTACTTCGGGCTTAGCAAATGAGCAGCTGGTCTAATCTTGAACGCCTGGTTCTTTGGGAACTGGAAGTCCAAGATTTGACTAGAGTCCGGCGGGCAACAGTCCCCGCCAGTAGGAGTACCCTTTACAGTAGCAGTATCCTCTACTTGTTTAAACCCGGAGAGAGATTTGGTCCCACATTTGGAGATATCAGGTGCGGCTATTGGTGCAGCCGCACTTGAGGGAATAGAAGTTAGGTTCACGGCTCCAGCTAGACCCCCAAGACCGAGAAGAACATTGCGACGATCAAAGGAGTTGTCAGCATTGCATGAGACTTTGTGTTTTAGTGAGTTGTTAAGGGAACATTTCTTTGAGAAAAGTGGCCAGGAAGAGATGGTTGGGGAAGTTGTGGTGAAAGAGGAAGTGAATGTTTTAGTGGTGGTTTGGGGAGCAAGAGGTGCTAGTGTTGCAAAGGAAGCCATGATGTGCGTTTAAGTGTTCTAGTAGCATGGTTTATATAGACAAAAAATGAACCAAGAATACTTTTCAAACTCCACCTAACAAAGAAAATTTAATTAAAATTTGCCACTAAACTTTAGTAACATCTTAAGTAACAATTGCCAATAAACTTTAGTAGCATCTCAATGTAGAATTATTAATATTACGTGTATCTAGATGATGCATATATAAGAGCTAATTCAACAAAGGAAAAACATACATTTTGAGAAAAATGCATCCATTACTACTTTGATTTTTGCAAAATCTTGAAAAAGATAGTTTTACCGTTTGACAATTATTAAAGGATTCATTTAGTTTTGTAATTAATAATTTCGATTAGGGGTGATATGGTAAACATAAAGAATTACAACTTTTATTTTTATAGACAATTATTTTAAAACAACTCGATAAAGAAAAATGAACAATAATACTTAATAATACTTTTAACTGTGTTATATAATACTTGAAGAATAGTATATCAATAAAAATATATTTAAAATCAATTTATTCATATATTTTTGCATCAAGTTTATAAAACACAAAATAAAAGTTTAGAAAAAAAAAAAAAAAAACAAACTAAACACTTGTTTTAGGATGGAAGTAATATTAAACAAACCTAACTGGGTACGACACATTGCAGCGGCATCAAACATGGAGCATATATAATGAGTGGCGGAACTTTATAAGTTAAAGAACTCAAGTAGCACACATTAAACTCGTATGTATAATAGATGCATAAAAGAAATCAAACATTAATCTACACTAAATAACTAAACGTTTTACACATGTGTAACATAAAAAGAAAGCATAACAAAATTAGTAAGGTCACATGTGTACATTAGTACACTTGCGTAGGCTGTCAAAATTACCCGAACCCGAATATGTCGGATTATACTGGCTAAAACATTGTTCGGGTTGGTTAACTTAGTTAACCCGGACTCTTATTAGGATCGAGTTTCGCGTGAGAGTTGTATCCTAATTCTAGTTTTGGGTTAACTTGTGCAACCCGCATAAGAGATTTTTTTTTTCTTCGTATATTTCCTTGCTAATTCAAAAAGTTTATCCATTTTTCTTATTCTTTTTTATGTTATACTAGGGCTTATTCATGTTAACGGGAACCCGACCAACTTGTGCACATGTCCACTTTTAGCCCTGGTTTCATCTTATAAGTGATGCTTTCTATGTAAATATCTTGGGTAAAAAATTGTTACATGTTTTAGTTATTAACATGTTGATATTCATAAGAAAAATAATATGAAATCGTTACAAATCCTTTGACTCTAACTTTGGTATAATTTTGCTATTTTAACCATGAGTGTTCGAGTTGTTAAAAGGTTCTTGACAAACGTCATCAAAAGTATGAGAGACCACGATGAGTTTAAACCTTGTTTTGGTGCAAACAAATTGAAGTTGCCACACCAACTTTTTGAGGGGGGAAAAAATGTTTGAATTGAGATACTCTCATTTTCAGATTTATGTTTGCATATTGTGAGAGAAAGCAATTTAGTGAGATCTATCATGTTCTTTTTATGTTTGAATATTGTGAGAGGAAGCAATTTAGTAAGGCTCATGATTTACTTAATAATGACCATACTATTTAATTTACTTTTACTTAATTGGTTTAACATTACAAATATGAGAGACAAACATTAAAAAATCTAAACCAAAAATATTTTACACTATTTAAGTTTGTGTGGGAGCGGACTTTAGCTCCCTGAACTAGTTGGTTGGAAGGTAGAAGTACTCTCATAAAAAAAATTGCTATTTTTAGTCACTAAAACAATACTATATGTATTAGAGAAAACATAAAGAAACTATCATCAGATATGGACATGTTTACGGATCAATCTGTATAACTCATTCTTAACCTGAAAGTCAGTTTATATAATAAACATGTTAAATGAGTTAACCGTGCATGACCCGAACTTACTTAAACACAACTCTGAATCACTTACTTTCGAGTGAGTTTTGAACCATGTGTTGTTTAAAACTTTGAATCTAGTTATCAACCATCCTAACTTGGATCATCGTAGTCAAATAAGTCACGTGCTAAAACTCAATTAGGACATTAAATATAGCAACAACTTTTGTACCTACCCTTTTGAATAAGTCAGCTTCACGTGGGTATATAACGTGTATATTTTGCTTGAGGAATGATATGTCCACAAAGAAAATCTCACACAAAAGATCCACAAACTGACGTGGCGGTATGTCATTGGTGGCTTTGTCTCCCCTCTCTCTCATTGAGCCAATCATTTTCCGCCACATCGGTTTGTGGATCTTTTGTGTGAGTTTTTCTTTGTGGACCTATCATTCCTCATTTTGCTTGTGCTTTGGTTAACATCATCTTTGCAGAACACTGTGCACAACTCTGGTGCCCCTGGCTCCGTCTATAGTTGGTAGCTTTGCTTAATATAGTTCGATTCTTGTACCATAGGTCTTAGCTCACCAGTTTGGATCTTTATTTTCTTTCTATTATATTCCATTATCCATGTGAGCTTTCATTGCATTATCTGTTTAATACTCGAATCTTTTCTGCAACATTTTGGTACAATGCTTTAATTTTTCACGGTTTCCCCAACTCCCTTTAATCATATCATCTCGGTCATCAATACAAGAAGCTCGTTTTTTTAGCGAACTGGGTGCTTGTTTAACCATTTGTATATTTCGAATTTTTTCTGCAACATTTGTATCTCTTTAAGTTTAACTTGTTTTTATTATGGGATTGTCTAACCAATGCCCTAAGGGCATTGGATAAAAAGGCTGAGACCCCACAAAAAGTACAAAAAAGTATTCATTGGCCTACATGTTTTTACATTTTTTATGGGTCAGGACGTACTTTTTTGTAAATTTATCAACTTGCACTTATTAGCTTTTTTAAAGTTCAATAAGCATATAAGCTGGACTAATAAAGTAATAATCTTCCGCATGCATGCATCCGAAATTATGTGTGCTATAGTGTTTTTATATCGTTTAGTATTTAGATGGTATTAAGGATTGTGGGAACTAAATTATGTTGTGTAGTGCGTGAAATAATAACCTGGTAGTGATTTTACTCTCTAATCTTCTATGTTTTTCTAAGACATTTTATCTATTCATAGTGTTATTCTTCTAGCGACTTTTTCAATAGCTTTCAATAAACCCTAGCTATCATTCCTCACAGAGTCACAGGCTTTGAGGTTCTGATCCAATGCTTTGGTGTTTAAACAACAACACACAAAGAGGATAGGATCAAATAGATCACAGAATGAAGCTCAGGTCGGTGTTGAAAAATGTAACAATAAAGAAAAGATTGAAATTTAGAAATTGGGTTGGATCAAATTGTATAAATTAGCTAAAAGATCGGATTGCATGATCATTAAAATAAAAATAGTTTTAAGTCTCAATAATACTTCAAGAAGGGATAAAAGTAGTAGCAAGTCCAAATGTTGTACGTAGAACCAGGGAACGGACCTAAATTGGTGCCGGGTGTGGCACAGGCTACGCTCGATTTTAGGTCACGAAATGCAAAAGTTCTAAAAAACTGTAGATTTTTGGTATGGGCAACCCTCAATATTTTCATTTTGCTACTTTCATTTTTTATGGTCCAACTTAGTTAACCCAAATAGCAACTGTGCAACACCCGCTCAAAAATTCTCGGTCCGTCCCTGCGTAGTACTATATAACAACCCACCACTCGTGCTAGACATTTTTGTCAACTTTTGGGAAAGGACAAACGATTTTTACTGACACATCAATCCGTCGTGTGAGCTACTTATTAAATAAAAGGAGTTCAAATAAGGTTAAGTTGAAATTTTGAATACAGGTTTCTATCTTTGAGAACTAAGACCTCTAGGTTGCTTTAAGCACATAAAAATTTAATAATTCAGATGAAGTAAATTTACCTACAAGACCGCTTTGTTGGACTAAAAGTTTTTATTATATGGATGAAAAATTGAAAACAAGTGGCTTTAACTCAACTGCACGCACGAGTTAGAGGACTCAAATAAGACATTTGAGCTATAAAAGTTCACATAAAAATATAACTCAAGCCCAGTAGCCCATAGAAAAAAGTCCAGCATGACCAAAGGGATATGATGGCGGGGAAATGACCAAAATTAAACTCATGCCCGGGCATTAAACGAGTCGAGCTTTTAACGAGTTACTGAAGCTCGAGCTTGTTTAACTTGAGTCAAACTAAATAATTTTCGAGCTCGAGTCGAGCTCGAACATAGATTAATGCTCAATTAGTCCAACGAACCGAACTTTAAAAAGGTAAAATTCGGCTCAACTTGTTCAAAAACTCGTTTAATTAACCGAATCGAGCGAGTCAAACAAGCTAAACAAGTTTCACAAGTCAAACAAGCTAACATTTAATAAGAACACTTTTTTACTTTAACTTATTTAACATTACTTATAACAGTTTATCATTAAAATTTATCTGAAATTTATCTGAAACTTGAGTTTTATACCTTCCTCCTTTTTTTTTTTTTTTTTTTTTTTTTTTTTTTTTTTTTTTTTTTTTTTTTTTTTTTTTTTTTTTTTTTTTTTATCACTCATCCACTATGAGATGATAACTCTTTTCCTTTTCCTTTTGTTAGTTAGTTTTAACCTCACACAAGTATTATAATGAATACATAATTTATGCATTACAAATTATAAACTTTTAACTTATGTATTCAACGAGGATTTCCACCCGCACGTTACCACGGAATGCTTGCATACGTCAGTGTTGCACTTGTTGAAATACAATATTATTTTCTAAATCAAACTCGGCCTTCATTTGTTAACCGTGTTTGTAGGTAAGATACAGGTAAAGTTACACAAAATCATTTTCATTTCTTCCTTGCTTCAGTTGTCGTTGATTTGATGTCGGTATTATTCTCCAGGATTAATTTTTTTAGCATCATGATATTCTCGATTTTACTTAACTATTTAAGCTATTGTAAATTTTGAAAATACAAGTCGACAAGCACTTCAAATATGCAATCCCCAGACTCCTCCTCAACTAAGCTGATAAGCCTAAAATGTTTGTCTAGCAATCGATCCCAATTTATAAAATTATTTAAAAATAAATAAATAAATAAATAAAAAAGCTACCGGATTGAGTGTTGTAAAACTTAGACCACAAGGTCGAGTAACAAGTTGGGATTGTATATTTGTTTTTAAACCGAGAAGAAGGTTGAATAACAAGTTTGTTCCCATCTATTATGTACCTTTATCGCATATGTCATGCATACAACATACCATCTCGATTACTCATTCACGCAACTTGAGTTGAATCAGCCAAAAAAATCAGTTTGGTCAAAACTTCGTCTGCAGTATTTGAACAATTGTATTATTGTCACTACAACAAAAGTGGCTTTTTAGGACCCTTTGTGTGGGACGGTATGATAATGGAGTCCTAAAAAACTGTTTAATAGGACAGATTTGAGTTTAGGGTCCTTTTTAAATATTTGCTACTTTGGTGATGTCCTAAAAAGTTATACAATAGGATGGTCGATGATTTGGGGTCCTATTATCATATAACTTAATAGGACACTTAAAATATGGATCCTAATAAATTACTTTATAAGACATTTAGTTGTTGGTGTCCCATTATGTGATAG
>LBNU01018659.1:39198-51481 GCA_014162995.1 Artemisia annua | reverse complement strand
CAATTCGAAAGAAATTATGAATTTGAAAAAGTTATTAAAACATGCATAATCTTGAGTTTGACCAAATTAGATGGAATTAGATGAAATGTGTTATGAAAAACTTACAATATGTAATGGTAATCGTGTTAGATGAATTTGTCCTTTGCGAATTAACCCGAATTAAGTGAATTAGAGGTTGGTTTTTGAGGTTTTGGGGTTTAAAAATCGTCACAGCAGTAGCAGATGGAGTGGGTGTTGAGAAAGTGGAGTGTTTGGCAAAAGGAACAAGAAGAAAGTCGTTTTGGAACAATCAGATGGCCGCCCCCCTTAAACATTAAGGGGGCCGCCCTATATTTGGCTGCCGGTCCCCTTAAAATTAAGGGGGTCGCCCTCCAAAAAGTGATATTTCATGGTTTTTAGTTTCTGGAAAGAACAAGAAAATATTTATATATATATATATTAGATTTATATTTAATCAAAAATATGTTGGAGAGGATTCGCACGAAAGGAATTACTTGACACTTTTACTTGACATTTCCTCAATTAAAATTTCTTGATCATTTCGGATGAAATTAATCAAGTCGTCAAGTGGACAAGAGAGTTGTGGAAGGTTTATAAGTATATATATTTATACGTATATAGTATGGGTTTATAAGACGAGAATATAGAAGGGAGACGTATGCAACGGAGGCCGGGAGTTTGTTTCATCCATAGATTTTTTGACTCATTTCTCTACATCAACATGAGTGTCGTTGAACATTGAAGTTCAAGAAGGCAAATGGGGGGAATAAAAAGGTTCGTAAACGAACAATTTCTAGTTCTAGAAAATCAACAAATGAATTTTTTAGTTTATAAGATCCTAGATATAACTAAGTGTATATATATATATATATATATATATATATATATATATATATATATATATATATATATATATATATATATATATATATATATATATATATATAGATAGGTATATGTATATATATATTGGTATAACTAAAAAAAAAACAACGAAAACTATACGCCAAACATAAACACATAATAGCAAGAAGTTAATCTAAGCATGCAATACTTGACAAGGAAATAAAAGGAAATGTATACCTTTCGTCTTCAATGCGTTTTTCTTCATAGTCTTCAAAGAATTGTACGAACTAGTGGTGACAACTTAAATTTCCAAGCTTGTATGGCGGATTATTTACGTTGGTCCCCATTGTCTCATTTGACCAAAGTTGTTTGATCCGAACATGTTTTGTATTTGACTTGGATGCATATATGGTGGAAACATTCCCCACGGATTGAAGTTCCACATTTGTTGATTATGTTAAAATTTCGTCTATTTTGGTTTGCTCTAGTTTGAGGAGTTTTAGACCTAGGATAGGAAATTATTTGTTTTCTAGGTGGTGGAGTTTTGGACCTCATCTTTGGTTTAAAAGGTTCGGCATCGGGTTTTAAAGATGATTTACGAAAGCTTTTAACTTCCTCATCACTAGCAATGGGTACTAATCTATCTTTTAAAAGTATGTATTTTGGTTTTGATTCTAATGGTTTAGATTTACTAGTTTCACTTTCAAATTTTACACTTTTTGTTTTACTAGTTGATGCTTCATTTGTATTATATCCTAGCCCGGTTTTATCTCTTGATGGTCTTTGAGCACTAATTAGTTTTCTAAGTGATTTACTACTATTTTCAAATTTCTCTAGTTTAATAACTTCTTCCTTGAGTTGTTTATTTTCTTTTTCAACAACTAGACAATTTTTACAATCACTTAAATTTTCTTTGCCTTTTTCTAGATTATTTAGTTTAGCTTTTAACTCAATTATTTCATCTTTTAGTTGGTTGTTAGTTTGTTTTAGTAGTTTGTTTTTAGCCATTACTTTTTGTCCTACTTTGCATAATATCCTATATTCGCTATCTAAGTTTTTTTCGTCTAAGGATAAATTATCATCACTATAGTACTCGGTTTCGGAACTTACCTCATCGGATGCCTTAGCCATGAGACACTTCTCTTCTCTTGTTGTCTCTTTCTCATCGTTCTCACTATCGCTCCATGCTCCTCCTACGAACGCCTTATGATTTTGACTTCTTGACAATTTTGGACATTCACCAATGAGATGGTTTGGATCCCCACATTTGAAGCACTTCCTTTCGCTTTTCCCATTTTTGTCATCCTTGTTTCTATGCGATGTCTTTCTTTCATCAAATGGTTGTCTCACGTATCTCCCTCGTCTTTTAAAGAATTTCTTGAAATCTCTAACGGCCATAGCATATTCTTCATCATCATTTTCAGATGTTGAGTATTCTTCATCACTTGAGTCCTTCTTAGCCTTTAATGCGATTGACTTGCTTTGCTCTCTTTTTCCTTTGACCATTTCGGAATCTTTCTTTATTATTAGTTCATGCACTTTCAAGTTTCCAATTAGTTCGTCAAGTGGTAGAGTTGATAGATTCTTTGATTCTTCAATAGCCGTCACCTTAGCACGCCACTTCGGATGGAGAGCCCTAAGAAATTTCCTTACAAAATTCTTACTAGAGAAATTCTCATCAAATGCTTTTAAACTTGTGATGATTGTGTGAATCTAGCAAAAGCATTATCTATCGATTCCTCTTCCGGAATCGTGAATTATTCATATTGTTGTACAAGAAGATCTATTTTATTATCTTTGACTTGACTATTACCTTGGTGAGTGATTAGTAAAGAATTCCAAATTTCTTTGCGGTATTACACATAAAAATTCTTTCATATTCTTTGCGTGGTAACGCATTATAAATCACCATTTTAGCCTCATTATTTTCAGAAAGTTTCTTTTTCAAATCATCGCTTTGTTTTTCATAAGAAACAAGTTCATCCTTTTTAGTTTCCGAATTATATTGTAAAGGAAGAAAATCACCATTAGTAATAACATGCCAAAGATCTAGATCCTTTGATTTCACATAAGTTTCGAATCGATTTTTCCAATATAAAAATCCATCACTTTCAAATAGTGGTAGTCTTTGCATAGATTGCCCTTCTAAATATTTTTCCGATTCCATAGATCGATTCAAGTTTTAAAATACAATTTATTTTAAAAATCTTGTTTGACGTGGCTCTTGATACCAATTGTGGAAAACTAGAGGGGGGGGGGTTGAATAGTTTTACGTCCGTTTTAAAAAATTTATAAAAACAAGTTTGTTTTAAAAATTTCGATTCTAGTTTATGTGAATTCAATACTTGCACTATATGAACAATTATATAGTTACTAACTAACTAAGCAAATATAGTATAAGTAAATAAGTAATGAAAGTAAAGAGTTAGAAAGATCAAACCACAACACAAGAATTTATAGTGGTTCGGCTACAAGGTCACCTTCCTTGTTCCTACTCCACTCCCCGAGTCACCTACTCGAGAGTTTTCTTCACTATGTCAACAAACTCCCTTGTGGCGGAGAAACCTTACACAACTTTCGCTTACACCGGCTTAACGACACAAAGCTAGATGTCGGGTTCTAATCCTAGCTAGAAACAATCTCACGACTCTTCACAACTTCTTCACTACTAGTACACACCACACCTTCTTCACTACTTCACACCACTTCACAACTTCTTCTTCTCTACACAACTTCTACTTCTCCTAAAACTACTTATTACAAGCACAACACAACTACACAAACAATTTACACAATGTACACAACTAATCTACAATACTTCTTAAACTTGGTTGTTGAAGGAGTATTCTTCTTTTGCACTTTGGATGAGGATGGATGAGAAGGGATTGAAACTAGGATTAATAATCTAGTGATCAAAGGGTTTTAGAAGATGTTTAGAGAGATTTAGATCTGAAAATTTTCGTGCAAGAGGTGAGAAAAATACCAGGTTTGAGGTGGTATTTATAGGAGAAAATTCTGACAGATTCTGACAGAGGAGCGTGGCCGGCCCCCTTAAAATTAAGGGGGCCGCCCAGCTGTAACGGCCAGAAAATCTGTCTTTTAGTGAGGAAAGTTTATTTGGTGAAAAACTAACTGATTTTGGTTAAAAATTTGAATTAATATATTTATTATGATTTAAACATTTTCTTTTATTACCAAAAGTGTTTTTCAAAAATATATAATATGTTTATATAATTAAATAAACTTTGTAATAATTAATTAAATACCCCTTTGATCATGGGATGTATTAAGCACTTATTTATTCATACCTTAAGTGATTAAGTTGGATAAAATGATACAAACTAGCTTAATACTTGTTTACGTAGTAATCTTACGTTTAATGATTTTACATTTTGTGATCGTCAAAACGTAGAGATATCGAAAAATATAAATAACATTTTTATGCATTATTTATGTCAACACTCCATAATCACAGAAGTAAAACGCATATCAAACATGTAAAATTCAGAAACTTTCATATCAAAAGGTAAATAGAAGAGTTCCAAAGTTTACAAGATCGAATATGATGAAATAGACAAGCTTACAAGCCGAGAAACAAATCAAAACCCAACATACCAAACTCCTACTGTCCCGAACCCTTAGGTACTGTCACTATCCTCTTGGAGATGAGAAGCAAGTGGTTAATTTGTCCGATATAGTTGTGATTGAATGTGATAGTGATAAAGGGGTGAACTTGGTGTTAATTAACCCTTTTGGGTAGTGCTCTTCTCTCTAGGAGTTCTCCCCTGATGGCTAGCCGATTTCCTGTCGTTCTTGTGGTTTATTTAGGCTTTAGGAACACTTGGGGACCAAGTATCAGTTTGGAACTCAATTTAATGCATTATAGCTGATCAGAGTCGAAGTGCTCCGCACTTTGGAAATTGTGCTCCGTACTTCGAAGTACGCCGCACTAATTGGCAAAACCAGCGTACTTGTGCTTGTTTCCAGCTCTTGGCACAAACACGAAAGTTGTAGATAATTCTCTTAGCTTTCTGTGGCCGCTTGAATCAACTAAATCGGAGTTCGTATGCTCAACTTATGGCCAAAACAGTGGACAGGTGTCGGGAGATCTTTAACTTAAGTTTGTTTCTTCGTTTAAGCTTCATACGTTCGTGTTTTCTTCCATTTCTTCCACAACACCCTACAATATCAATTATAGTCTATTAAGTATCGAATCTTCATATAAGTCACCAATATATAAGCATAAAAGCATAGATAACACATATAGAAATATGTATAATTTGAGCGTTATCAAATGCTACCACACTTAAACCTTTGCTTGCCCTCAAGCAAAACTAACAAAAGAGAAATTAAAAGAAGTTTCTAAATAACCAAAGGAAAGAAAAATTTTAAATGCTATTAAATTATCGAAAAATATTTTTGGTTTTTATAAGAAAGTCGCGAGAAACGCAAGCGCACCCCCCTCCCCCCCCACACACTTAAAGGTTTGCTTGTCCTCAAGCAAAGAAGAAAAAAAATAAGCTTTACAAAAATGAACATTTTTGGAAAATATTTTTGGATTTTTTTTATATATGCGAGAACAGAGATGTATAATGATTCTCGAGCTATCATAACATGACTAAGCACCTCACGAATAAGGAAAAGTATAATTCACTCACACTCATTATTTATATGACAGAGAATATAAGGAAATCACACTCAATTGCTCAGAAATGATTCAATTAATTACCATAAGCTTGTACAAGAAACGAAACTACACCGACNCAAAACCAGCGTACTTGTGCTTGTTTCCAGCTCTTGGCACAAACACGAAAGTTGTAGATAATTCTCTTAGCTTTCTGTGGCCGCTTGAATCAACTAAATCGGAGTTCGTATGCTCAACTTATGGCCAAAACAGTGGACAGGTGTCGGGAGATCTTTAACTTAAGTTTGTTTCTTCGTTTAAGCTTCATACGTTCGTGTTTTCTTCCATTTCTTCCACAACACCCTACAATATCAATTATAGTCTATTAAGTATCGAATCTTCATATAAGTCACCAATATATAAGCATAAAAGCATAGATAACACATATAGAAATATGTATAATTTGAGCGTTATCAAATGCTACCACACTTAAACCTTTGCTTGCCCTCAAGCAAAACTAACAAAAGAGAAATTAAAAGAAGTTTCTAAATAACCAAAGGAAAGAAAAATTTTAAATGCTATTAAATTATCGAAAAATATTTTTGGTTTTTATAAGAAAGTCGCGAGAAACGCAAGCGCACCCCCCTCCCCCCCCACACACTTAAAGGTTTGCTTGTCCTCAAGCAAAGAAGAAAAAAAATAAGCTTTACAAAAATGAACATTTTTGGAAAATATTTTTGGATTTTTTTTATATATGCGAGAACAGAGATGTATAATGATTCTCGAGCTATCATAACATGACTAAGCACCTCACGAATAAGGAAAAGTATAATTCACTCACACTCATTATTTATATGACAGAGAATATAAGGAAATCACACTCAATTGCTCAGAAATGATTCAATTAATTACCATAAGCTTGTACAAGAAACGAAACTACACCGACGTGGCGTAAGCACCAGGTATAGATATCAAAAGAGGTTTTTTGTTCGGGTTATAACGTTAGGCTAAGGGTTAATAAGGGTATGGATTAGGCATGGGAAATATTTACTGCAATTGGTTTTAAAAGAAAAATAAAGTCGAAAAGTCCAAGAAACCAATGTTGCTAGTTACCAAACATACCACAAACCTGAAAGGTTATTGACTATCTCAACCTCTACAATCGCTCTAGTTGGCAAACAAACAACACACCAACTTTTATTCATACTTCATCACTATATTTTTTTCTCTCTCTCTTTTTTTTTCACATTTTTTTTCTTTTTCTACTCTTCACATCATACTCATACAACTAATAATTCCCCCACACTTAATATAAGCACACACCATAACAAATACGAAACATGAAGGACGTCATCTTCATCTTTGTTGAAATGGCACAACACTTATAGAAAAATGCAAACGAACCATCAATCGTTAAAAACAATCCAATCATACCAAGTAACTAAAGGTTATATATTTTTGTATTTTTATAGTGGATGTAAGAAATGAAAGGGATGGCTCTGCAGGTTAAACTAGGGTATCTAGCACTAAAAGTGAGTGTTACAAACGGGTTTTATTGGGTGGTTAGCTAATCAGTGTAATTAGCTAAAAGAATAAATAATATGGCTATTTGGGTTAAATCCTAAGTTGCCTCTTTATCACATATAAATACCATTATCACATGAATGCGATCTCACTGCGGTCTCGTAATGATTTCAAGCACAAGTTCTAGAATCAATAAATCACCGGCACATGCAATTAAGAAAGAAATCAAGCATAAAAGACATATGCCGATATAGGCTCAAAATCCTCACATTTTAGTGGTAATGGTTATAAATGCGCAAGTAATGTCATCGATCCCGAGTCGGATCTGCTCTATCAACTGGGACACATCTTTGAATTCAAAAATTTATTTATTTACTAAGGTTTATTCTACTATGTTAACCTAAGTGACAAAACAAAAACGAAAAAAAGATAAAAGTAATTAGATTACTAAGGGCAAACAGAAATTTCAAAATTTTTAGAATGAGTTCTCATTTTTCAAATTCATTTCCCCCCCTACACTTAAGTTATGCAATATGCGTAATGAGAAAAATAACATAAAAGTAGGATAAGCGGGAAAAATAAATATAAGAGAAACAAAACTTCCCGGGGCTCTTTAGCGCTTGGTTGAATTCTGAAAGATACGGCATGAAACATAACGCCATCATAAGCATGTGAATTCAACCGGATATAATATAATACTCCACATATAACCTCCCCAAGTAAGGGATATCACAGACCGACCAACCCCCACTTTATTTATTAAACATGCAAAATAAACAAAACTACAAGAAAATGTAAAAAAAAGCTAAAGCACACTTTCGTAGGCACCACGATTGCATTTAGCATATGCAACAAGCCTTTAAACCCCTCGGTGTCCCGAGTGGACGAGTTATAGTCTCGTGAGGGTTTACAGCGAACACACCCACAAAGTTCATAAAACATATTTTTAATTTTTTTTTAAAATTTTATTTATTCACAATTTACTAAAAACAAACACACTCAAAACACTACGAAATGAAAAATAAAGGCGAAATGAAAATCTTTTTGGGTTTTTAGTTTTAAGACAAACACATAATATATAAAGTATAAAACAAATAATTTACAAAACTATTTTTGCGGACTGACAAAAAAAGTACGTCGTGCTTAAGGGTAAGTGCGGCGCACTTCTAGCAAAATTCCATTTTTTTTGGTTTATATTATAACATAACACAAACTAACCAAACACACATAGTCAAGCACACAAAACTGATAAAAAGCTAAAACTTATTAACTGATCATTGGAAAATAAATAACACATAAAATCTGATGAAAAGAAAATAAAATCTTTTTGATTTTTTAAACATTTCTTGAGGTAAACTAAAAAAACTGAAAGTATTGGGCACAAATTCATTTAAGATATTGTTTCAATATAGCATAATACCCAAACGATCAAAGAAAATAAATGTTAGCTAAAAATATTTTTGCAGACCAAAAGTGCGTCGTACTTAAAAGAAAGTGCGGCGTACATCGAGTCTATTTTTTATAATTATTATTTCAAATATTCAAAAGAGGATTGTGGCAAAAATTACAAAAGTGCGCCGCGCACAAACATGAGTGCGGCGGTTTTATTATGATAGAAACGTATATACGTTTTTTTTTTCAAAATCACGGGGTGCCTCCCGAGAAGCGCTTAATTTATACTCGAGTCTTTTGCTAGACTCATCCTTGATTTAAGATTCTTTTATAATACGGTTCAAATGGGAATGATCCACTTTTAAACGTTGAGGGTATGGAATTTTTGGTACGTACTCCACAAGTGATGGAGATTCTTTTGATTTGACCACGTAATAGTCCTTTTTCGTTGTCTTAAATTGTTGGTCTCTTCCAGTTTTATGGTTAATGATAACATGAGGTGGTGGACCTTTTCGGATTTTCAGAGGGTTATTGAACTTTTCACTCATGGTGAATACGACATTCACTTGCTCAATTTGAGCTAGAGAAGGTGGGTCAGTCCTACCGTTTTGTTCTGGAGAGACGTGGTTTTGAGACTTTGACCACTCGTCAATCTTTCTTTCCAAGTTTTTAATTATGGTTTGGTGGTTTTTATCGTTTTGCTTCATTTTCAGCTTTAAGTCATTGATTAAGTTCTTGACAAACATATTTGAAACTCTTTGACTATCCAAGAATTTATTTATAGATTTTTCAAGATCGGTTTCGGATTGGGGTTGATCTTGTTTGACAGTTTTTCTTGAAGACATAGGCTTCGGGTTAGACTTAGCTTTTTGTGGTAGAACCTCGGCGGGGTCACAAAATGGATTATCACGAAGAAGGTCAAGACCATTTCTCTTACTACACCATTCTCTTCTGAAATCCTCCAAATCTCTTTTTACCTCATTGTTCAATTCTGTGAGTGATTTTTCGGAATTATTATTCGATTGAGTTTGTTCATATTGGAATTGGTATCGGTTTTTGTAACCTCCATGTTGGATGTAATTCGCTTCATGACGTTCACACATCGGCGTGTCATCGTTCATGCATTTTTTTAGAATCATGATCACATCTACAGTTGTTATGCATTTCTTGGAGTTCTTTTAGGCTCTGAAAATGAGATTCCATTTTTCGTTCTAGAGCCTCCAATTTTTCCATCAATAGAGAATTATTATCATTACTGCTACTTCCATCGGCGAAAGCAACGGATTCTCGATGATGTTTGTTTTGATATTTATTCGACCAATCGAGTTGGAAATGGACTTTTTCCTCAAGAAGCTGAAAAGCTTGATTTGGGGTTTTATAGAGGAATATACCACTGGCCGCAGCGTTTAAGATTCTTGAGTTTGTTCATCAAGACCGTGGAAAAAGATTTTGATTATATTGCCTTTCATCAGACCATGTCCATGACAATTTCGAAGCATGTTCTTAAGTCGTAACCAGGCTTCGATTAAACTTTTACATACGTTTTGAGTGAATTTTCTGATTTCAAATAAAAGACATTCAAATAACGAAGGTGGAAAGAATCTGCTTATAAAAGCTCTTCTCATTTGTTCCCACGATGTTATTGACGATTCGTTAAGTTCATTAAACCAGGATTTAGCTTCATCGCACAAGGATAGTGGAAACATTAAAAGCCTTACAGCTTCATTTTGAGTATCACCGTATTTAAACATGTCACAGATTGATAGAAATTCACGGATATGGTCATGCGGATCAGACCGCAGATGACCATCGAATTTACTTTCTTGAATCATTTTTAAGTGGGTACTCGTGATAACAAAGTTGTCATCAACATTAGGTCGAACAATGGCATAACCAGGAGTTGGTGCCACAGTCTTAGTTCTTTCCTACATGGGCTGATCATCAGGATCGAGAATTATCGGGGTTGGTGATTCGGGTTGGGGTACGACAACCTTTTCAAATATTTTTAAAACGGCAGTTTCATTAACGTTAGGATTTTCAATAGAAGTTTTGAGTGTCTTGATTTGAACAAATTCTTTTTGTGTCCCCAATGTTATATTTCTTTTTAATTTTATTAATGGTTTTACGAGTTGTATTCCCCGAGATTGTGGATTTATACACACATTAAGCAATTTGCAAAAAGACATTCTTTAGATATATAATTAAGTTCTTAAAATAAAAAATGTTTAAAAGAAACAAGACAACTTTTATCTATATATTTATATATTTTTAATCTTTTTATAATTTTATATTTTTTATATATTATAATATTTTTATGTATTTGTAAATACATATTTAAATTTTATTATATATAGAAAATAAGGATAAATAGGTAAAATATTATTTTTGGATCAGATATTTAGGTGCGGCGCACTTGACTTCTGAGTTTTTTTTATAGAATGCGGTGTACTTTAGGAAAAGTACGTAGGTTTTTCTGGGATTATATGTTTTTAAATTTTTAAATTTTAATTTTTAGAGTTTTAGATTATAATAGAAAACAAAAACAAAATAAACAAAAATAAGCAAATAAAGCAGAAATAACAAAGAGGCAAAAATAAGCAAATAATGCGATAGCACAAAAAACAACTAATGAAGATAATCAAAACAAATAAAACTACGAAAACAACTAAACAAGCAAAAGATAATGCAAGGCACACAATCACATAAACAATCACAGAACCTTAAATAAGCACTTAAGCAAGTTTATATACAGATTTTATGATGGTTTGAAAATTTTAGTCTCTGAGAAGCAAAGTGCAGCGGCCTTGAATGTAAAGCCGGCGTACTAATTCAATTTTTTAACGAGGGAAATAAAAAACATAAAAAGTGCGGCGCACTTCCGTTAAAGTGCGGCGTACTTTCAGACTAGCAGAACACAGATTCACATTATGATCGNAAAAGATAATGCAAGGCACACAATCACATAAACAATCACAGAACCTTAAATAAGCACTTAAGCAAGTTTATATACAGATTTTATGATGGTTTGAAAATTTTAGTCTCTGAGAAGCAAAGTGCAGCGGCCTTGAATGTAAAGCCGGCGTACTAATTCAATTTTTTAACGAGGGAAATAAAAAACATAAAAAGTGCGGCGCACTTCCGTTAAAGTGCGGCGTACTTTCAGACTAGCAGAACACAGATTCACATTATGATCGATTTAGGAACAAGTTAAGCAAATGAAAAGCACAAACAAGCAAATAAACTGATAACAACTAAAACAACTCCCCCGGCAACGGCGCAAAAACTTTGATGTATTTCGAAAGCTTTAAATTTATAATACTAATTTTACCGATTCCTTAATAAACAAAACAAACGGGTAAAGTATAACCCCCGTTTATAGTAAAGGTTTTTAGGTAAGACCAGGTCTTTCCAAGGGAATTGTAGCTTTCTCAGAATGTTATAAATGTGCTAAGGCTAAAATGATTGTCAGGTATCAAATTAACCAAACGTTAGAAATGATTGAGATTGTTATCAAGATTATTAAAACCTGTTTGTTTAGGCTAGAAATACATGAGTCTAGTAATGAATATAACTATGCAACCACAAACAAAGCATACAAGTGGTGAATAACCGGGTAATTATCAACACGAGTATATCTACCGAATATGCAAAGAAACCCTTTCGACCCACTGGTACAAAAAGTTCTATCAGTCACGCCCAAAATGCGTGACGATATGCATATAGTCACACACGTTTTTTTCGCCGTGTGTCACCAAAAGTCCGGCCACCGTAGGTGGCATATGGTGACGTTGTTGAGTTCGTGGCCTTTTCCATCGAAAAAGAGTGACCAAAACCCCGAATATGTGTGACAAATTAGGCACAAGTTTTGTTGGATTAGTCATTATCCGTGACCGTAAA
>LBNU01018659.1:20226-36985 GCA_014162995.1 Artemisia annua | reverse complement strand
AGCATTAACTTCAAATTCCAATCCAAACAGCGTTTTCTTTGCCTTTCCTGCAATTGGTTAGTTTAGAAACAAAGAAAACACAAGCCATAACATATGAACAATGATTACAACATCTAACCCCTCAAAATTAGATAAGTTATCATTAATGTGTGTCCCATATGTATTGGTCACATATAATACCCTTAATAATGTGACCATATGTAAAGAGCCTATAGTCACATGATCGTGGCTTCAAATAACTGTGACTATACACATTAGGATTTGGCAAGCAAGCACACATTAAACTTTAGACACACATATTAACTTACGTGACCATATGTGTCAAATTTTCGTTACACTTAATCATGTTTGTATGGTTTTGTGTGACCATATATGACATTTGGTCACACTCTTCAAGTGTGTGACATATATTTGTCACTCTTAAATGCATTTCGTGACTAACGCTTCAACTGGAATTTTTAGTTGTCACACATTTAAAATTCATATGTGGCTAACTATTCAGCAAAGAATAGCAGGTCACATTTATATAATGTGTTGACATACTTGACTATATAATTTAGCCACATACACAAGTACTTCGTGTGACCATATATCTTCTTTGGTCACATTGTTCCAATTGTGTGACATATATTTGTCACATATGTATATCTATAGCGTGACTAATGTTTCGAGCTGATTTGCATCGGTCACACGTCCCAAATTAAACGTGACTAAATGATGGAAAAATATTTACCAGTTACCCTCTAGTCACATTATCCAAAACAAATACGTGACAAATAGTTTACGAAATGGTCACACAAATCGGATCAAGTGTGGCTGTTTATTTAACGCTGGTACCTTTAGTCACGTAAAAATGTCACAGTGTGACCATTCAAAAACGACCATGTGTGACGAAAGGTCATTTTTGACCTAGTGACCTATGATTCTAAGCATATCAAGCGCATTAAGATAGGTTTATGGTCAATGTTCATACAAGTATACTTCTCCTAATCAAGTTCGTTAGACATGAGATTAGGCCTTAAACACATAATCATACGGGTTGTCTAGCAATTTACTATCCAATTTCTACAAGTCTAGTATTGATTCGCTTGGCCAAGACGACTCAAAATCAACCATACACAATTGAACCTTCCGACCTACTTCAATTGCTAATGATCAACCAAAGGATAGGCAATGATCCATATAATCACATATCAAGCATACGAGCATAAACAATGAAAAACATATTAATACATACAAGACTATATCATATTTCCCATGATGCCCAAACAAACATAAACTTACTACTCCATAATCACAGAAGTAAAACGCACATCAAACATGTAAAATTCAGAAGCTTTCATATCAAAAGGTAAATAGAAGAGTACCAAAGTTTACAAGATCGAATATGATGAAATAGACAAGCTTACAAGCCGAGAAACAAATCAAAACCCAATATACCAAACTCCTACTGTCCTGAACCCTTAGGTACTGTCACTACCCTTTTGGAGATGAGAAACAAGTGGTTAATTCATCCGATATAGTTGTGATTGAATGTGATAGTGATAAAGGGGTGAACTTGGTGTTAATTCACCCTTTTGGGTAGTGATCTTCTCTCTAAGAGTTCTCCCCTGATGGGCGATGGCTAGCTGATTTCCTGTCGTTCTTGTGGTTTATATAGGCTTTAGGAACACTTGGGGACCAAGTAGGAAGGTATATGATAGGTTTGGAACTCAATTTAATGCATTATAGCTGATCAGAGTCGAAGTGCTCTGCACTTTAGAAATTGTGCTCCGTACTTGGAAGTGCGCCGCACTAATTGGCAAAACCGGCTTACTTGTTCTCATTTCCAGCTCTTGGCACAAACATGAAAGTTGTAGATAATTCGCTTAGCTTTCTGTGGCCGCTTGAATCAACTAAATCGGAGTTCTTATGCTCAACTTATGGCCAAAACAGTGGACAGGTGTTGGGAGTTCTTTAACTTAAGTTTGTTTCTTCGTTTAAGCTTCATACCTTCATGTTTTCTTCCATTTCTTCCACGACACCCTAAAATATCAAGTATTATCTATTAAGTATCGAATGTTCATATAATTCACCAATATATAAGCATAAAAGCATAGATAACGGATATACAAATATGTATAATTTGAGCGTTATCAGCATCATAATTCATATACTTCATCACATACTAACATAACACATACCTTAGCCATATCAACTCTTATCAAAACATCTCTACCTTTCCTACGTACTTACAATAGTCCCACTAAGTTCACAATCTCATTTGCTAGTTATAACAAACTAGCCTTACATCTACTTCTTCATCACATCATCATCCAAACACTTCAAACATCTCATCATAACAATTACATAACACAAAATGTAAGAAATCGTTATAATATCAAGTCATAACCGGTTTACTTACCTTGATTCCAAGCTAAGCTAACAATCATCATTAACACCATCATCATCATCATCATTACTAATCATCATCACCATCATCCTTCATCATTATCAAGCAAACCTAATAACATAACAATCAATCAAATAAACAAGGGTTTATATAAAACCCACCATAACTTACTCATCATCCTTTTTATATCATCATATGATCATTTCTTGATCCTATGATGAAATCCCACTTCTAAGCATAATTCTAAACCTCATAATCATCATTATAGAACTACTTACTTGTGGTGATCTTTGCTAGGAAGGATCATAAGTATCATGTCTTCTCCATCTTCCTTCCTAAGCCATCAAACTAGCTCTCTTTTCCCTTCTTTTCTCTAAGCCGACAAACATACGCACCTTTTGATAATCATCAAATAACAAATTCTGGAGATTTCTAGATAGAAGTTACTTCATATCAAAGTTCTCTCCCAAATGACACCTTTGGTCCCTCAAGCTTCTTTCCTTATACTTTGGTCACACTTAACTTTATAGCACATTTACAACTTAACATTTTAGCCCCTTGAGTTTAGCATCATATCTTCTATAACTATAATACACATTCTTTGACCACAAGATAAACTATCGTGTTTGACTTCCACATAACTTTGTTGACTAACCAATCACATTAAACCTTAGTCAATCTCACCTAAGGTGGGGCCTATTTGTATCCGGGAAATGGGTGTTACAATTCTACCCCCTTATTTAGATTTCGTCCCCGAAATCTCTCGTCTTTCCTATTCAAAAATAAGTCACCCGTCTCATATTTTCGGATCATTAGTCATTTCATTGCAATGATCTAGATGATCTTGCAATTCAAATCTTACCATAATACAATCACTACTCATAATCCACTATAACAACACTTCTCATCATAAGTTTATCTAAAATTTCCAACAATAAAGACTTGTCATTCGGAGGAAATCTACTATTTGACTTTATATAAGTCAAACTTCAATACAATTACCACGTCAATCGCCAATGCACTAACATGAGCTAAAGTAAGAGGCCGGTCAATTTCACATTCCACATAACACTAACACGTATCTACTTTCAAAATTCGGTAAGTTATTTCAATTTTATATCAAGTGCCATCTAAATGGCAC
Source organism: Artemisia annua (assembly GCA_014162995.1). Taxonomy (NCBI): domain Eukaryota; kingdom Viridiplantae; phylum Streptophyta; class Magnoliopsida; order Asterales; family Asteraceae; genus Artemisia; species Artemisia annua. The sequence goes on along the minus strand of LBNU01018659.1, from coordinate 33,452 downwards.
TTTCAAAATCTTTCTCACGCATCACTTAAACAACCTTTCCTGTTAAAGCTTTGGAATGCTTACCCATTATCTTATCAACCTTAAGGCACAAACTCATTCTAGGCGTCTAACTTGTTTTAGTTTTCACTTTCTCATTTCTCTGCTCGTACTCATGCCATATCGGTTACACATAAGCCCACTCGTTTATAACTCTTTACTCACATAAAAAGGTGTCCCAGTCTATGTAAGTAAGGAATTATAAACTTATGGTTCGGTGATTTACAATTTCTTTATTTAAATGAAGAGGCGTCCTAATCCATTTAAATAAGGCGATTATAAATCATCCTACTTACGTACTTCCGACACAACAATCATACATACTTTACTTTTCATCTTTTCTAGCCTTGGATCCACCTTATTCAATACGCTCAACCCTCGTGGTTGAACCTTATCCAATATGCTCAACCCTCGCGGTTGAACCTTTTCCAATAGTTAGCCCTTGCGACTAACTAAATTACACTTAGAAATGGATCAAGTTATGTTTTACTTTAACATCTTTCATGTACTTTTATCATCAAGTACACACTATCATTTCCTCAATTTTCGTTGCCTTAAGCAATTTCAACAATCGCTACTATGTTTTCTTTCATCTAGACAAGTTTCTATATAACACTTGCCGATTTTATTATACTAGCATTCCACAATGCAATCTATCATTTATCCATTAAACCCAAGTTGACTCACACTTTTACTATATACCATCATCACATTGGCCTAATCAATTCTTTCATGCACATAAATTGTACATCTTATCATCATACATCTTTTAATATTTAAACATGATTCGATTCATGTTTTACAGTTCATTCAAGTGCACTTCATATCACTTATGATATGGTGCAATCTATATCTCATTCATCACTTATACTCATCACGCTTAACCATTTACTTGCTAACACATTTTACTTATCATGTTTTCTATATAACATGATCTCATCATATCTTAACCATACACCTTAACTTTTATCATTTTAATTAAGCGTGTAAGAAATCATGCTTCAAGCATCTAATCGTTCATTCCAAAACCACAATCACAATCAAACTCAATCACGTCCTTCTAAGCATCAAATTATAAACATACTTCATTATTCATTTCTTACATAATATGCATTCAAATACATCAATCTTATCTCATACACCTCTATGCACCATAGCACACGACATAAAACTTAGACATATAATAAACTACCATAGACTTAACATTACATAAAAAAAATAATACTTAACACTTATCCAACAAGTGTTAAAACAATTACAATTATATAGTTTATGGCTCATATAGCATAATGCACAACAATCTATGTCTAAGCATCAACATTCTAATTAGCTGCAAGCACTAGTCTACCTTATAACTAAGGCATCATACAACTTCCAATTCACTTACTAGCCCATCTCTAATACCACTTGGCATTTCTACTCGCATTCCCTTCCCATAATTCTATCATACCTTCACATATTCGCAATACAATCACTGGCACCAACCGAGGTGCACGGCCAAGTAATCATTTAATCATTTCAAGTCCCCACGGACTTACATCTCATACACATCAACACTATATCATACATCCATCACTTATCATCTATAAGTTCAACTAGCATAAAACATAATCCGTCTCACACTTAACAATTACTTCTTGCATCACTAACACTTACGCTCAAGCTTTTACGAGTGGTGTAAGACTAGGCAACCTATAGTGGAAACCTAATTCACTTAAACCAAAGCTCTGATACCAAGTTGTTACACCCCGTGCCCACTTTGACCAAAAACTAAAACTTTTCGCGCGGAAACGCTTGACTTTAACGGATATTTTGTCATTCTTTTGACCATTTATAAAAATCTATAAAATTTCAGACCTTGAGACTATTTTTAAATGAAACTAGACTCAATTACCTTCAAAACACCGGGTGGTGCGACCAGTAACAACTTACGGATTAAAAGATATGATTTTCTGAAAATTTACAAAATCTGAAAATCGCCTCCAAACGGGTTTGATTCCAAACCGTTTTGGTTCATCCCATTTTGTCTCCCAGACACTTCCAAACCACCTGGTTAGATTCCAAACCGCCGGTTGCTGGGCTGCAGCCCTTTTTGCTACATTTTGACCCGTTTCTCTTATATATGACTCATACTACTTTTGTATTACACCAAACTTTCCAGAAATCTTTAACATAACATATAAAACTTGTTCCATACACACATGACCCATTTACATCCCAAAGTGGGTAGAAACACGCTTATGCTAAACACTCCCTTAACTTTTCCCATTTACACATAAAACATACTTTGACACAACGGTTAACCACCAAAATGTTAGGAGAACCTTGACATACTCTTTACACATCGTAGAAAGACTCTCGAGGGTATATCCATGACTTGAGCTCAGTATTCTACCTAGCTCAACTATCTTACCAAAGTCCTTCTACTTCACATATCCAACCTTAATCCTTATCCAAGCCATCCATAAACGCATACCGACCTACAAAAGGTTAGACAACTAAACCGTAAGCACAAAGGCTTAGTAAGTAAAATGGATATAACATAACATCATAATTCATTCACACGTTAAGCATCATAATATATTTACTTCATCACATACTAACATAACACATACCTTAGCCACATTAAGTCTTATCAAAACATCTCTACCTTTTCTACGCACTTACAATAGTCCCACTAAGTTCACAATCTCATTTGCTAGTTATAACAAACTAGCCTTACATCTACTTCTTCATCACGTCATCATCTAAACACTTCAAACATCTCATCATAACAACTACATAACACAAAATGTAAGAAATCATTGTAATATCAAGTCATAACCGGTTTACTTATCTTGATTCCAAGCTAAGCTAACAATCATCATTAACACCATCATCATCATCATCATCATTAATAATAATCATCATCATCATCCTTCATCATTATCAAGCAAACCTAATAACATAACAATCAATCACATAAACAAGGGTTTATATAAAACCCACCATAACTTACTAATTATCCTTTTTATATCATCATATGATCATATCTTGATCCTATGATGACATCCCACTTCTAAACATAACTCTAAACCTCATAATCATCATTATAGAACTACTTACTTGTGGTGATCTTTGCTAGGAAGGATCATAAGTATCATGTCTTCACCATCTTCCTTCCTAAGCCATCAAACTAGCTCTCTTTTCCCTCCTTTTCTCTAAGCCAACAAACACACGCACCTTTTGATAATCATCAAATAAAAAATCCTGGAGATTTCTAGATAGAAGTTACTTCATATCAAAGTTCTCTCCCAAATGACACCTTTGGTCCCTCAAGCTTCTTTCCTTATACTTTGGCCATACTTAACATTATAACACATTTACAACTTAATGATATTAGCCCCTTGAGTTTAGCATCATATCTTCTATAACTATAATACACATTCTTTGACCACAAGATAAACTTTCGGGTTTGACTTCCACATAACTTTGTTGACTAACCAATTACATTAAACCTTAGTCAATCTCACCTAAGGTGGGGCCTATTTGTATCCGGGAAATGGGTGTTACAATTCTACCCCCTTATTTAGATTTCGTCCCCGAAATCTCTCGTCTTTGGGCATAAGGTCGTATGGTAGCTCAATCAAAAAGAAAAAAAATATCTAAATGAGTTTAGGGCTTTTCATGTGTTAACTGTATCAAATTAGAATTTACTAAGTAATGATGTACTATATTTTTAACCATAAGAGCTCTCAGTGTGCGGCCGTTATAGTGGCTTCACCATGTCTATAACGTAGCTATGGCACACCATCTATAAACCGGCATGCGTTTTATTTTTTGGACCATAGCCACGACATGATGTTATAGGCTTTTTCAGAGTAAATAAACAAAACTTATATTTCCCAATAACTTATAATTTTGATTATACGAGAGAGTGTGTTTGTTTGTGTGTTTCAAAATGTGGCAGGGAAAAAGCTAACGTAACGACAATATAACATGTTACCATATCTGATGTTGTAATAGTTTTGAAAGATAGAGCATGCAATATTGTTACTAATTGTAATTTTAATCATCTCATTTTATTGATAACTTCAATGTGATCAAAGTGTTATACCTTTGAGATATACATATAGTTAACAGGGCCGTCCTTGAATTTTTGAAAATTTTTATGGCTTTGGACGAAATTAAATAATGAGAAATTTCGAGAAGATGTTATATATGAAGTGTCACCAATAATATGATATAATTCAATTAGTTATCTAAACGTTAACATATTACTCATTTAAGATATTTTCTCATTTGATTACTTTTTCCTTCATGAAAAATATGTATACGCAGATATATAATAGTTAACTAGACAAATTTTGAGGCCCCGTCAAATTTTTTAAAGCCTTGAACGGTCGCCCGTTGGCTTATCAAACTACTCTGAGAAACTTTATTCAAAACCGAATATTTACCACCAATAGAATTTTAGATAAGGTAGGAAATATACGTCAGAGTTTGTCTTTTAATAGGAATACTTAACTAATTTTTTATTTAAATTCATCTTATTTTACATAGGATAAAAGGATATATATAAATTTGATAAGCTTATATCCACTTAGGATATATTAGACGTTTCCAAATATATTGATATTTATTAAAGTGCTATTTGTTATGAACTCTAATTTCACATTTAATGTACAACCCCCAAACGACTCTTATAAATATACTAGGTACCATACACGTAACACTTTCATGCAACAAATCTACTGATTGATCGATCGAACAAAAAAATATTCTTACGTGCAAATTACCGGCCTTGCTATGTCGACTAATCCACCACGGTCTATCGAAGTTGATACCTTGCCCGTAACAAATCCAGTAACAACAAGCATAGTAAAACAATGAAAGAAACTCACTCTTATTCCCTTAATATTTATCATATACTTTGAAGTCGCGGGAGGTTTTTATGGGGAAGAACCAGTTGTTAAAGTTGCTGGCCCTTTTTTCGCGATTCTTGGCTTTTCAATCTTTCCATAAATATTGGTGCGTCCCTGAGGCACTCATCACAGCAGAACTCTCGACCTCGTTACCAGGTAATGGTGGCTATATCATATGGACTCATAAGGCATTCGGGCCGTTCTGGGGGTCCTTAATGGGTTCATGGAAATTTCTTACTAGTGTTATTAATCTTTCCGCATTCCCTATTCTTTGTGTTGCTTACTTAGAAAAACTATTCCCGATTTTCGAAGATGGTTTGCCTCGATTATTAGCTATTTTTATCTTGAATACGGTACTTGCGTTTATATGTATTACTGGAATAGATATTGTGGGCTACGCCTCAATTGTTTTAGGAGTTGTGTCGTTAGCCCCGTTTGGTATAATGTCCGCTATGGCGACCCCACATATAAAGCCACATAGGTGGTTAAGTATGGGACAAAAGGGTGTTTGAAAAGATTGGAATTTGTACTAAATACCCTTTTTTGGAACTTAAATTTTTGGGACACTGTTAGTACTATAGCTGGCGAGGTCGAAAAACCTAAGAAAACATTTCATAAGGCATTATTATTTGCAGTGTTGTTAACATGTATTGGGTACATTATCCCGCTTATGGCGGTTACGGGTGCTACTGAACTTGATCAAAAGCTATGGGATACGGGTTATATGGCAGTGGCAGCTAAGACAATTGGGGGTACGTGGTTAAAGATTTTGATCAACATCGGGGCGGTTCTTTCAGCTATGGGTTTATACTTGGCGTTACTCGGTAGTTGTTCTTTTCAGATTTTGGGTCAGGCTGCATCAGGGTACTTACCAAAGTTTTTCGAAGAACGAGCAAAGAAGTTCGGTACTCCATGGGTTTGGATTTTTGTCTCTTATTCGATTACCATCTGTTTTTCCTTTATGCAATTTACATACATTATATCATCCTCAAACTTTATATATAGTCTAAGCATGTTACTAGAGTACGCGGCTATTATAAGGCTTAGGGTCAAGTATCCTAATATGAAAAGGACATATAAGATCGCACTCGGTGTGAAGTCCCTCGTCGTCATGTGCATGGTACCTTCGGCATTTTTGGTTTTGGTTATGGTCACAGCTGATGAGGCGAAAAGTGTTACGCTTTTAGGGGGTCATTTAAGCCCTAAATCGTGATTTTATGATCAAATATTACCTTAAATCGTTCCTTTTATCGTTTAGGTACTTTTGGGAGGAATTATGAAAAAAAATTCATTTTGGACGTTTTTTGAGCATAAAAGGGAAGAAAACGACAAAGTCTCAAAAGCATGCTGGAAATCCTACCTGACGGCGTCAGGAGCTATAAGCTGACGCCGTCACTTGAAGACAAAGGAGTTGGATTAACGCCCAAGTGAAGAATTCAAGACTTAACACCTGACGGCGTCAGGTGTTAAGAAGTCTAGGCCGTCAGGTGTATTGCTAAAGAGAGACGGCCCAGGAGGATTTAAAAGGTGACGGCGTCAGAAGTAGATCTAGGTAGGGGTGGCAATTGTAAACACGACCCGATAAACGACACGAACCCGACACGAAGTTAAACAAGTTTGGGTTGAGGATAAATAGGTTTGGGTCAAAAAAAGGTCAACCCGCCTAACTCGTTTAATAAATGGGTCGTGTTTGGGTTGAGTAAATATTAAACAGGTCAACCCGTGAACCCGTTTAAGTATAGAAGACTCTAAAAATAAAATATATAACATGCATTTTTATGTTAGATGTGGATTAAATGTATTCTGTTATGTACTTAATATGATTGAATTACGATTATACCTCATATATCATAGAAATTGACGTTTATAATCGAGAAAATTGTCGTATAGTTACTTGTCTGTTATTTTTTATCATAGTTTGAATCCTTGTATCATTTTGGCATTTAAACTAGTTAAATCAGCAAACCACCAACGTTATTCACTACTTGACCTATTTATTTAAATAGGTTAAACGGGTCAAAAATGGGTTACACGTGTTATGCAGGTGCGGGTTAGGGTTGAGTTTCTTGACATGGTTAATAAATGGGTCGTGTTTGGGTAGATGTTATATTAACCCGCCAACACGCGAACCCAAATAGGTCAACACGAACACGACTCGATTGCCACCCCTAGATCTAGGTGATCTGAAAACCCTAAACGCGGCGGGTTGGCGGCGTCAGATTCTAAAAGTGGACGCCGTCAGAGTGTAAATTCTATATATATTCTAGAATTTTCTTTCATTAAAAGTGTGTAACTTTGGAGAGAGTTTTGGTGTAACCCTAGTACGAACTTCCTGCACTTTTTAAGGGTTTCATACCCTTGAATCTTCCATGTTTCATTGAAGATAAGTAATCATTCAATCATTCAATATGTCTATGTGTTGTTCGATTTTATCTTATGCTTGTCTTTTATTTAACATGCTAGGCTAGGTTTGTTTGTGTTTGCTTAGATATCATGAAACCTAGTTATTGATTATTGATTGATTGTTTATTGTTAGTTGTTGTTGGGTGAATGTTTATCGATGTTAGGCTTAAGAAAACTGGCTAAATTCCTTTGGTAACCTGCTTGATGTCTTAAGAAACATGAATCGGATGGCACTACGATTATTATGGTTGTATTTAATGCATAAGTGACTACTAAAGAGGCTATGGTTAGGATACTAAACGTGTCGCCATAGGAAGAGGTATATGATTATAGAGTTAGGGAAGATCGTGAACGGCCCTACGAATAGTATTAAGGAATGCAACCCATCACCCACGCAACTATAATAAGCTTATCAATCAATAAAAGATAACTAAAAAGTAATGAAATCTAAGTAAACACGCTTTTATCCTTATGTTACACCCATATCCCGATAAGGTACTCATGTATATAATAAGTACTATATTTTAAGTTTACCATGATTATAAGTAATAGTATAATATTGTGTTTGGTTCATTTAACTAGAAAAGAAACTAAGTTATAAGTTATAGTGCAAAAGTGTTAAAGTATAATAAACTTTGTGGCCAAATATGAAGAATAGGACTTGGGGGACCACTTTTGCCAAAAGACTAAACAAAATTCAGATTTAATGGATAATTATCCACCCCTTCTCAAAATAATTCCAGAAAAATTTAGAAGGTGTGAGAGGGTCTCGAATTTCAGGAGAAGAGAAAGGAGGGAAAACCTCTAAGTGTTAATTTGATCCAAGAAGAGTGTTTATAGTCAAGCCTAGGTCTAATTATCGTTCCCCATCAATTAAGTATGNGAAGAATAGGACTTGGGGGACCACTTTTGCCAAAAGACTAAACAAAATTCAGATTTAATGGATAATTATCCACCCCTTCTCAAAATAATTCCAGAAAAATTTAGAAGGTGTGAGAGGGTCTCGAATTTCAGGAGAAGAGAAAGGAGGGAAAACCTCTAAGTGTTAATTTGATCCAAGAAGAGTGTTTATAGTCAAGCCTAGGTCTAATTATCGTTCCCCATCAATTAAGTATGTTTATTTGCTAGTGAATTTGCATTCTAACAATTAGGGTTCATGAGTTATGATTTGGGGGTGTTGGGTAATTGTATTTTGATATGAAATTAGTGTGATAATGAGTTGAGGGATGAAGTCCCTATGATTAATTGTGATAAATCACAATACTAGCCCTAATTTAGGAATTAGGGAATTTTGTTAATGGGTAGCAATTGATGTTGATAAATGGGTTATGAAACACCTTGGTACAGATGAACTCATGAATTGCCCTAGTTGTATAATGTTTATGTTTGTATGCTAATATGATACAATGGTGATATAGGAAGCAAGTGCTAGAGATTGGTGTGTTGTTACTATGCCAGTTACGGATTGAGGTATGTATATGGTTATAACTTGTTTTGTTAGCCTTATCATAATTTATATATGATAATGGTTATTCTTTGTTAGCTTTATCATGTTTGCTACATGATAATGGTGATGAATAGGGTATAGGGTGCGTTAGCTAGTTATGGATCCATTTCTAGGCATAGCTTAGTTAGTCGCGAGGATTAACTATGGGATAAGGTTCAACTGCGAGGGTTGAACGTGTTTAGGCCTACTATGATGGCGTGAGGTATGTGCCCCTATATCGCTAGTTTAAATAGTGCTAGACTAGTTATGGTTATGGCATGATTTTATATTATGCGTTGTTAGCTTGTTATGCCATGTAGTTACTAAGAGTTTCGCTTACATGTTAAGTTATGTTGTTTTCTTGTTAGGTACCAAAGAACCAGGTAAAGGTAAGGAGACNCGCTAGTTTAAATAGTGCTAGACTAGTTATGGTTATGGCATGATTTTATATTATGCGTTGTTAGCTTGTTATGCCATGTAGTTACTAAGAGTTTCGCTTACATGTTAAGTTATGTTGTTTTCTTGTTAGGTACCAAAGAACCAGGTAAAGGTAAGGAGACGGTTTAGTTGCTAGCTTCGATGGAAGTTTAGTAGTTTGAAATCGGTAAGTAGAAGACCTTGTTTCTTTTTTTTTTTGGGTAAAAGGTCAACGACCCGGTAAATGTATTACTCCAAAAATCATTTAAGTACAACGGATATGGGTGAATCCCATATCTCAGCCCGTTACATAGGCGAAAAGCTTACATAACATGATACTTCCTATTTTCTAAACAAGAAAACAAAACCACTAACCATATGATAATAAAAAACTCTGACAAAATATAAACTACTTCCTACGACCTTGGAGATTAAAGCCATACATGGCATTAAGAGCATCCAAATTCCCAGGAAGGTCATAAATTTGCTTCGAATAATCATCATAGTCATCAAACTCATCTTCACGCTCATGACACTACCAAAAAGATTTGCTGTTTCGTCGAACGTGTTAAGAACCTCATCATCATCACTATCAGAAACCATAACATCACTCACCTTAGAAAAAGGGTTAACCCTCTTAATGGAAGAGGTAGACGGAACAGGATTACCATCATCATCCACAAGAGTAGCTTTCCCATCAATAAGTAACTTTTCAAGCTTCCCAATTTTCTCCACTATAGGAGTAGAACCAACTCTCTTTGTTCCCATTGAATCACTCACAAGTGGTTCTTGTGATGCATTACCGTTTAATAACTCATCCTTATTAACTTCCATTATACGACCAGAATCCACATCCTTATTGTTGTCAATAGCAGGAACACCAAAAGCATCCGTATCATCCATATTGAGAGCATCAAACTGGTTTGATGTAGAGATCTTCGTTCCACTAGAACTAGCCACATCAGAAGTTTTCTTCTTAGTGCCATCCACTTTCTTAGGTTCAGGAGGAGTCTTTTTGGGTTGATATTGAAATTGCTTACCCACAACAGGCTTAGTATACCCTCCTTGACCTGGATTAGTTGGACCTCCTTGCTTACCCTTTTTCTTTTTAGTGACAGTCTTGAAGCCGTCATTAGCAGGCTTAGTAGGCTGAGCAGCAAGTACGACAGCTTTTGGACACTCAACCATAGTATGACCAAAAATCTTACACTTCTCACACCGAGGAGGTTTCTACTCGTATTCAATCCTTATCTTCTCAATAGTCGATCCCGATCCATCAAGTAGAGGGATCTCAACAGTAAGGCTTTTCCTGAGCACCTCATCCGACTTCACTTCAATCATGCATCTAGCAAAACTACTACGGCCCCACGATTCCTTGCACATTTGGCTAGTAAACGCATCTAACCTTTTTGGCGTGCCAATCAAAGTTGCAAGAAGACTAACGCCATCATCAGAAAACATGGCAAGAGGAACATCATGGAATTTAACCCACACCAGGATGTTGGTCAAATCCTCTTTAAGCAAATTGGTGTTCAATGTCCAGGGTTTAAGAATAATAGGGACATTTCTAATCAACCAAGGGCCGTTTTCAAGCACATCATCAACACCTTTGTTCGAATTGAACTTAAAGAAGAAGAACCCCTTTGCATTCATCATTACCCTTTGTACCTCGTACTTAGCCCACGCATTGCGTACATAGTAGTCAACAACAGGAAAAGCAAGGCGTTGGCCAAGAAAATACCCATACAACGTATTCTCAAACCTATTGTTTACCTCTTCAACCACTTTCATAGGAACAAACAAATCCACATCATTTGATTTCTTGTTACATTCCAGCCTACGGAAATTAGATATATGTTTCTTAGGTTCATTAGAAGTAGCACTCGCATAAGATGTAGACGGTTGCTTAACTTCATCCCCGCCAACCTTATCAACACCAACAACCCCATGTGAATTCTTATCAACCGTTTCAGTACTAGGAGCATGGTTAGCAGCCCCATGTGATTCATTAGTGGGAGATAAGATCAGTTTTCCAGCCATTTTAGCAACGTTAACTCCATCACCTTCAGGAAGATAACAATCATCCATAGAAGGATAGGCAAGTGAAACCGGCTCCACTTGCTTAGGCACATCAGATTCACTTATCTCCAAATTACTATCACTAACATGCACCTTCGAACCAGTAGCTTGTACAGCAAAAGAACCAGTTGCTTGATGATCAACAACACTCACGTTATGACCAGCATCCACGTTACCACTTAAATTAACCTCATTAACCCTAGAAGATTGAGGGAGATTAGTAACACCGGCGTTACCATCGTCAATACCCTCAATACCCTCAGCAATACCATTCAAACACTTCATTCTAGCTGCCAAACCCTCAACATCCTCGTTAACATCCCCAACAGACTTAGAGTTCAAGAAACCCTTATTCATCATCTCTCTAAAAACCCACGACACACAATCAATACTAAACAGCACGCATGCAAGCAGAGGTGAATGATAAAACCCTAATCGCAAGATTAGGGTTTTGAGGAGTTACGCCCAAATTACTAACCAGCTCCCATTGTAGTCGACAAAATAGTTGTAATATTGAATCAAGGACGACTATAAGGGATTAAAACTGACTAGATACAAAGAATAATGGATGATCGAACTTAAACCTAAAGTCGGTTTAAAAAAGAAAAACGATTTAGACAACCCTTAAAAACGATTACACTAGAAACCAAGGTGAATGTGAATTAAGCAGCAGATATGATAAGATTAATGATTAACACAAACGATTAATCAATGAAACTTACATATCTAAGCAAAAAACACAAGACTCTGGTTGGGGAAGTGAAAACCGATTAGAGAGTGGTAAGGGTTAAAAAATCGCCAGTTTCTTGGACCAAACGTGTGTGGAAGGTTGGAAGCCCCCAAGTGTCATCTTCTTTTGGTATAACATCTTGGTCTAAAATGGGTCATTTTAGTGTCTATGGGTCCTTGTTTAACGGTTATGTTTAAGTCATGTATTTAGTTGGGTCAATGATGTTTAAATTAGGATATGAAGTGGTTATAGTACTCGTTAAGGGGTGTTTGGCAATTAGCCAATTTTACCCATTTTGAATGCTACGGGTCATAAACTTATGTAGACATCTTTTGAATGTTTTACTAATGATAAGTAATGTTGTTTCATACGTTTGTTAAGCTTTGTATGTTGTTAAGGTGATATATTTTATAATTTGATGTGTTAAACATGGTCATGTACAAGTATGTGTTCAAATTGGTCAAAACGGGTGTTTGGCACAATACCCGTCACCTAGTAAAGCGTGTTTATGCGGGTCATTTAGACCAAGTATGAATATGGTAATGAAGTAAAAGTTATGTTAAAGATTTCTGGAAGTTTAGATGTTATGTCATGATATGAAAGTAGTTTTTTCTGGAAAATGGGTTCTCAGTGCACTTTAGAGGTTATAGTACACTTTAGGGGTCATCAGTGCACCTCAGGGGCTGCAGTGCACTTTAGGGGTCATCAGTGCACTTCAGGGGTGATTGGGCACTTATGGGGGTCCTTAGTGCGCAAGAGGGGTCGTTGTAGTTTTCGGTCGGTTCCGATCATGTCAAAAAAAATCGTGTCGTTTTGGGGCGTTACAACTTGGTATCAGAGCTTTGGTCTAAGAGAATTAGGATTTCATGATAGGAATTCCTAGACTTAGGCCTTGTAGAGATGCGGTTAGTATTAGCGTTCGTTGTTTGTGTATTGTTTGATGATTTTAAGGGCACATATGTTAACTATTTCTATGACTACGCCTGGCCACTGTAGTGATAAAATATGATCCATATGTGAAATTGAAATCATTTGGACCATACATGGGTGACGAGCTAGGGTGTTTGATATAAGGATATATATATATATATATATATATATATATATATATATATATATATATATATATATATATATATATATATATATATATATATATATATATATATAT
>LBNU01018659.1:3102-19927 GCA_014162995.1 Artemisia annua | reverse complement strand
ATTCTTTTTGTATTTTTATATTTTATGAAAGCAAGTAAAAATCTCGGTTTTTGAAAGAGTGGGCGGAATTAGTTGCTAGTCAACTAACCCAAATAACTACTTTTGCAATTAAAATAAAATAATAGGGAAATTAGATTGGTTGTGAAACTTATATGAGAGAAATATGTGTTTACTTACATTTCCTTACTCCCTAGCTATCTTTTATATGTTAATTGGTTTGTTGTAATTGCGTGGATGACGGGTTATATTCCTTTAAACCATTCGTAGGGCCGTGTACGATCTTCCCTAACTCTATAAGCTCCTACTTCACTCCTATGTCTAGCCGACTTAAAGCTCCTAACATGGGATCATTAGAATTCGCTCATGCATTAAATAGAACCAAATAATCGTAGTACACATCAGATTCTTGTTTCTTAAGAGGTTCAAGCACGTTACCGTATAGGAGGTTAGCCAGTTTTCTTAAGCCTAACATCGACTTCACCCACCCACAATAATCACAAACAAACCAATAACATATAATCAATAGCTAGGTTTCATTAGATCCAAGCAAACATAAAAAAGACCTAGCCTAGCATGTTAATTGAAAGACAAGCATAAGATATAATCACACAATACATAGACATATTGGATGATTTGGAAAGGACTTATCTTTAATTAAGCATCCAAGTTTCAAGGGTGAAAAACCTTCAAAAATACAGTAGAAAAACGAGCTAGGGTTTCTTCCCAAAAGTTGCACCCTAATGAATGAAAATTAGACGAATATATATAGAATTTACAATCTGACGGCGTCACCTTACAGGGTGTGACGCCGTCACCTCGCCGCCAAAACACTATTCGGATTGCTCAGATCCACTCCTGACGCCGTCCCCTTCTATTTCTTTCTAGGCCGTCTTCTTTTAGCTTATAACGTGACGACCTACGGGGGAGTGTAAGTCTGGGATGAAGGGGTGCTATAGATGTGGAGATCCCAACCATATTAGCAAGAATTGCACCAAGCCTTTAGTGATATGTTATGGGTGCAACGAAAAAGGACATAAGTTAAGCGAATATCCTAAGGTCAATCCTAAGCAAGCGAAGCCGTTTAATTTGGTCAAAGAAGAAAAGGTTTTGGTTCCAAAGCCTAAAGCTCGTGTTTATCAGATGGGTGTCGAAGAAGCAAAGTCGGGCTCCGATGTTGTCACATGTATGATCCTAGTTAAATCCAAACCCGCTCGTGTTTTGTATGATTCGGGCGCAAGTGTGTCCTTTGTATCTTATAATTTTAGCAAAGAGTTATCCACTCCATTAGAAAAGCTTCCAACACCCATAGAAGTTGAAATTGCCGATAGTAAAATTGTTGTGGTATCTAATGTGTTTCGTAATGTAGAGATAGAGATCGATGAGAGTATTTTTAGGATTGATCTAATTCCTATAATGCTCGGAGAGTTTGATATTATTGTTGCCATGGATTAGCTTGGCAAATACAATGCCGCCATTCTATGTAGACAAAAGATCATCCGAGTTGTAAATCCTAGTGGTTGTGAGATGATGATTTACGGTGATAAAAGGGATGGTGAGTTAAATTTATGATCCGTAATGAAGGCTAGAAGATATTTATCACATGGTTGTCATGCCTTTATAGCACACTTGGTAGATACGAGTTTTGAGAAGAAACGTATCGATGACGTCCCGATTGTTAATGAATTTCGTGACGTGTTTCCAGAAGATTTGCCGGGTATTCCACCCGACAGACAGGTTGAGTTCCGAATTGATCTTGTTCCGGGTGCTACTCCTATTGCCAAAACTCCTTATCACCTTGCTCCGTCCGAAATGAAAGAGTTAATGAGCCAACTCCAAGAGTTACTCGACAAGGGTTTCATCCGACCTAGTAGTTCACCGTGGGGAGCTCCAATTCTGTTCGTTAAAAATAAAGACGGTAGTATGCGGATGTGTATTGATTACCGTGAATTGAACAAAGTTACGGTGAAAAATGTGTACCCGTTACCAAGAATCGATGATCTTTTTGATCAGCTTCAAGGTTCGAGGTGGTTTTCAAAGATTGATCTCCGTTCGGGTTACCATCATTTGAAGGTTCGAGAAGAAGACATTCCTAAGACGGCTTTTAGGACCCGTTATGGGCACTATGAGTTCACGGTCATGCCTTTTGGTCTTACAAATGCACCAGCGGTTTTCATGGATCTCATGAACCGTGTATGTAGGCCGATGTTGGATAAATCCGTTATAGTGTTCATTGACGATATTCGCATCTATTCTAAGAGCAAGGAAGAACATGAAGTGCATTTGCGAGAAATTCTTGAAACGTTGAGAAGAGAAAGATTATATGCCAAATTTTCGAAATATGAATTTTGGTTACAAGAAGTTGAATTCCTCGGTCATGTTATTAATCCCGACGGTATTAAAGTTGATCCTTCAAAGGTAGAAGCCGTAATGAATTGGCAAGCACCAAGGAACGTTAGTAAAATTCGAAGTTTTCTTGGACTCGCGGGATATTATCGACGGTTCATTTAAGAATTCTCCAAAATTGCATCCTCGTTAACTGAACTCACTAGGAAGAATGTTCCTTTTGTGTGGGGTGAGAAACAAGAAGAAGCCTTTCGTACCTTAAAGAAAAGGTTATGCGAGGCACCGATCCTAGTGTTACCAGAAGGAACCGAAGACATGGTAGTCTATAGTGACGCATCTTATTCTGGTCTTGGATGTGTTCTCAAGCAAAAGGGAAAGGTGATTGCTTACGCTTCAAGACAACTGAAGAAGCATGAGGAGAAATACCCAACTCATGATCTTGAGTTTGTGGCCGTAGTTTTTTCTTTGAATATTTGGAGGCATTATTTATATGGTGTGAAGTTTATAATCTACACAGATCATAGAAGCCTTCAATACTTTCTTGAGAAGAAGGATCCGAATATGAGGCAACGTAGGTGGTTAGACTTGTTGAAAGATTATGATTGTGAAATTCGCTACCACCCCGGTAAGGCGAACGTCGTGGCGGATGCACTAAGTCGCAAGGACCGAAATGAAGTTACATGGATTCATTCATTACGGATGATTATCTCATCCGACATTTTCGACAAAGTTAAGTTAGCTCAAGAGGAAGCGTTGAAAGAAGAGAATCGAGAAAAGGAACGTATCACCTCTCACATTCCTCATCTTGAAGAAGATAGCCGAAGGATTAAGACAAGGTATGGAAGATTTTATATTCCTTTTTGAAGCAACATTAAGGAATTACTCTTGGAAGAAGCGCATAAGTCGAAGTATTCCATACATCCGGGAGCTATAAAAATGTACCTCGATTTCAAAAGAAACTATTGGTGGCCGGGTATGAAAAGAGATTGCGTGAAGTATGTGGAAATATGTTTGACTTGCTTGTAGGTGAAAGCCGAACACCGAAAACCATACGGGAAAGTCCAACCCTTAGATATTCCGGTTTGGAAATGGGGGAAGATTACCATGGACTTCGTTACAAAATTGCCAAGAACGAAAAAGAAAAATGATACAATTTGGTTTATAGTAGATCATCTAACAAAGAGTGCACACTTCATTCCGATCAGGGAGAATATGACTGTTCATAAGTTAGCAAAGATTTATGTCAATGAGATAGTCGCGCGTCATGGAGTACCCATTTCTATAGTATCCGATAGAGACGGGCGCTTCACTTCAAACTTTTGGCAAAATTTCCAAGAAGAACTTGGTATGAAGTTACATATGATCACGGCTTTTCATCCTCAAACCGACGGGCAAAGTGAGACAATGATTCAAACTTTAAAAGATATGTTACGAGCTTGTATGATTGACTTTGGAGGCAATTGGGATGATCATTTGCTTCTAGTTGAATTCGCCTACAACAATAGTTATCATGCTAGTATAGACATGCCACCCTATGAGATGCTCTATGGTAGAAAGTGTAGGACGCCCGTATGTTGGGAAGAAGTCAGAAAGAGGGAATTGCCGAGCATGGATGTAGTGTTGGCAGCAACCGAAAAGATCGAGATGATTCGGGCAAGACTTAAAGCGGTGCAAGANATGTTACGAGCTTGTATGATTGACTTTGGAGGCAATTGGGATGATCATTTGCTTCTAGTTGAATTCGCCTACAACAATAGTTATCATGCTAGTATAGACATGCCACCCTATGAGATGCTCTATGGTAGAAAGTGTAGGACGCCCGTATGTTGGGAAGAAGTCAGAAAGAGGGAATTGCCGAGCATGGATGTAGTGTTGGCAGCAACCGAAAAGATCGAGATGATTCGGGCAAGACTTAAAGCGGTGCAAGATAGGCAGAAAAGTTACGCCGATAATCGAAGAAGACCAATCGTATTTGAAGTTGGTGATTTTGTTATGTTAAAAGTCTCCCCGTGGAAAGGTGTTTTTAGGTTCAAAAACAAAGGAAAACTAGGTCCGCGATTTATAGGACCGTTTAAAATCTTGAAACGTGTTGGCGAGGTAGCATACATATTGGAATTGCCCGAAGAAATGAGAGGTATTCATAATACCTTCCATGTGTCTTACTTGAGAAAATGTTTAGCGGACGAGACTAGTATAGTCACTTTGGATGATATCGAGATCGATCCAGAATTGGTTTCACAAAAGGATGAACCGAAAGCGATCGTAGGAAGAAAAGTGAGACAACTTTATAATAAAGAAATTCTGCTAGTAAAAGTGCAATGGAAACATCATAAGGGCACAAGTATTAGATGGGAACTGGAAGAGAAGATGAGGAATGAGTATCCTCAATTATTTCAAGAATAGATTTTGAGGACGAAATCTTATTTTAATGAGGGGTGAATTGTTACACCCATATCCCGATAAGGTACTCATGTATATAATAAGTACTATATTTTAAGTTTACCATGATTATAAGTAATAGTATAATATTGTGTTTGGTTCATTTAACAGGAAAAGAAGCCAACTTATAAGTTATAGTGCAAAAGTGTTAAAGTATAATAAATTTTGTGGCCAAATATGAAGAATAGGACTTGGGGGACCACTTTTGCCAAACTAAACAAAATTCATATTTAATGGATAATTATCCACCCCTTCTCAAAATAATTCCAGAAAAATTTAGAAGGTGTGAGAGGGTGTCGAATTTCAGGAGAAGAGAAAGGAGGGAAAACCTCTAAGTGTTAATTTGATCCAAGAAGAGTGTTTATAGTCAAGCCTAGGTCTATTTTATCATTCCCCATCAAGTAAGTATGTTTATTTGCTAGTGAATTTGCATTCTAACAATTAGGGTTCATGAGTTATGATTTGGGGGTGTTGGGTAATTGTATTTTGATATGAAATTAGTGTGATAATGAGTTGAGGGATGAAGTCCCTATGATTAATTGTGATAAATCACAATACTAGCCCTAATTTAGGAATTGGGGAATTTTGTTAATGGGTAGCAATTGATGTTGATAAATGGGTTATGAAACACCTTGGTATAGATGAA
This sequence comes from Artemisia annua, assembly GCA_014162995.1. Taxonomy (NCBI): domain Eukaryota; kingdom Viridiplantae; phylum Streptophyta; class Magnoliopsida; order Asterales; family Asteraceae; genus Artemisia; species Artemisia annua. The sequence goes on along the minus strand of LBNU01018659.1, from coordinate 14,499 downwards.
CTCATGAATTGCCCTAGTTGTATAATGTTTATGTTTGTATGCTAATATGATATAATGGTGATATAGGAAGCAAGTGCTAGAGATTGGTGTGTTGTTACTAAGCTAGTTACGGATTGAGGTAAGTATATGGTTATAACTTGTTTTGTTAGCTGATGCGCGTAATGTGTCATTGCGGTTTAGCAGTGTTAATGCCTACTCAAGTTTTATATTTATATTTAGCAGACTTATCAATAACACACACACTTAACGAGCAGTGTACCCGATCAGTTTGTATATAATGGTAAGCAGAGTGTCGATCACTAAGAGTGGAACGTATTATCTAGTTATCCTAATCAGTATTTTAATGTCCTAAGTTAGTTTTACAGCCTAATCTAACAAAAGGGGGTTCAGCCTGAGAGACTGGCACAGTTTGGTTATTTATTAAACAGTAAATTAAACTAATGAGCACGAATCAGCGAATAGCAAACACGTACACAGATAGATAATAGAGACTATAAGAAGACCTGTCCTGATAATTAAGCATCTTGTCACTTGTTTTATTGCTAATTTTATATGTAGTGTATATTAGTTAAATCTTTCTCGTTGGTTTCNTCCTAAGTTAGTTTACAGCCTAATCTAACAAAGGGGGTTCAGCCTGAGAGACTGGCACAGTTTGGTTATTTATTAAACAGTAAATTAAACTAATGAGCACGAATCAGCGAATAGCAAACACGTACACAGATAGATAATAGAGACTATAAGAAGACCTGTCCTGATAATTAAGCATCTTGTCACTTGTTTTATTGCTAATTTTATATGTAGTGTATATTAGTTAAATCTTTCTCGTTGGTTTCATTATATCGGCGAGTAAACCCTTAATGATTACTTATGACTATCCTATTTATCCAAAGACATCAGATTAAATAGGCGAGGAAGGGGTATGGCAGCCCAAGCAGTGCTCAGCTAGACACAGAGGTTATCAATGCACTAATATAAATTCACCAAAGGCATCAAACATATCAACTTTAATTGATGGGAAAGCAATTTTAAGGCGGGCATATGATCTTGCGTACTTACATACTATCGGCCATCTATCCTGATGAATTAAAGCTTACTATTACAATAAAACAAAACTACTTAATGAATTGAATACATGCAGGACCTTCTTACAGCTCTAATATCTTCGTTTGGGGCGTGTCTTGTGTTGCTTGTTCGTCTGAATTCGACTCCTTAGGGTTATGGTGCACACAAAATTCGTCTAGGTCTTGGGGTATTTATAGTTTCTGTCTGAGGGTTCGATGCGGCGCATGTAATGAGCAGATGCGGCGCATTGACTTAACTTCGCGTGGGGTCCAAGCTTATAATATTCTGGAATATTCGTACACCGCCATTAGATGCGGCGTAACCTGAATCTTTATGCGGCGCATGTCCTTCAGTTTTCTTGGATTAATTCTGGTGAAGTCTTGATAGTGATACGCCGTATGTCAATTGTATAATGCGGCGTATCTGGAGTAGAACGAGCATGATCTTCTTCTTTGACCAAAGTTTCATATGCGGCGCATGGTATAATTCCATGCGGCGCATGGTATAATTCCATGCGGCGCATTCTTCAAAGTCAGGCAATGGTCTTCGAATTCATCTAAGTATGATATTGCGACGTATCTGTTGAGTGGGATACGGCGCATCTTCTGGGTTTCAGTAGACTTTTGACATCTTGCTCATTTTGCTTCATAATTAGGCCCAAATCGCCAAGTTTCACCTTTTACCTGTTTTTACCTGAGAATCACTAAAGTAAACATTAAAGCACCGATTCTCATACATAATAAAGTAAACAAGTTAAATAAATAGGATAAATGATGATGATAAAATGTACTTATTTGAGTTCATCATTAGCCTTATCATAATTTATCTATGATAATGGTTTATCTTTGTTAGCTTTATCATGTTTGTTACTTGGTAATGGTGATGAATAGGATATAGGGTGCGTTAGCTAGTTATGGATCCATTTCTAGGCATAGCTTAGTTAGTCGCGAGGATTAACTATGGGATAAGGTTCAACCGCGAGGGTTGAACGTGTTTAGGCCTACTATGATGGCATGAGGTATGTGCCCCTATATCGCTAGTTTAACTAGTGCTAGACTAGTTATGGTTATGGCATGATTTTATATTATGCATTGTTAGCTTGTTATGCCATGTACTTATTAAGTGTTTCGCTTACATGTTTAGTTATATTGTTTTCTTGTTAGGTACCAAAGAACCAGGTAAAGGTAAGGAGACGGTTTAGTTGCTAGCTTCGATGGAAGTTTAGTATTTTGAAATCGGTAAGTAGAAGACCTTGTTTCTTGGACCAAGCGTGTGTGGAAGGTTGGAAGCCCCCAAGTGTCATCTTCTTTTGGTATAACATCTTGGTCTAAAATGGGTCATTTTAGTGTCTATGGGTCCTTGTTTAACGGTTATGTAAGTGGTTATAGTACTCGTTAAGGGGTGTTTGGCAATTAGCCAATTTTACCCATTTTGAATGCTACGGGTCAAAAACTTATGTAGACATCTTTTGAATGTTTTATTAATGATAAGTAATGTTGTTTCATACGTTTGTTAAGCTTTGTATGTTGTTAAGTTGCTATATTTTATAATTTGATGTGTTAAACATGGTCATGTACAAGTATGTGTTCAAATAGGTCAAAACGGGTGTTTGGCACAACACCCGTCACCTAGTAAAGCGTGTTTATGCGGGTCATTTAGACCATGTATGAATATGATAATGAATTAAAAGTTATGTTAAAGATTTCTGGAAGTTTTGATGTTATGTCATGATATAAAAGTAGTTTTTTCCGGAAAATGGGTTCTCAGTGCACTTTAGGGGTTATAGTACACTTTAGGGGTCATCAGTGCACCTCAGAGGCTGCAGTGCACTTTAGGGGTCATCAGTGCACTTCAGGGGTGATAGTGCACTTATGGGGGTCCTTAGTGCATAAGAGGGGTCGTTGTAGTTTTCGGTCGGTTCCGATCATGTGAAAAAAAAATTGTGTCGTTTTTGGGGCCTTACACCTTATAAGTTTCACAACCATTTTATTTTCTTGTTATTTTATTCTATTTGCATTTGTAGTTTATTTGGGTTAGTTGACTAGCAACTAATTCCGCCCACTTCTTCCAAAACCGAGATTTTTACATGCTTTCCATTAAATATAAAAATACAAAAAGAATTATCCCTCACCTTTAGGCCAAATTAGACTACTTTCAATCCTAACAAACACTATTCCCTGTGGAGAACGATCAATCCTCCGGTACTTGCCACTTCACTATACTACATCGGTCAGGTACACTGCCTGGTGGGGATTGCAAGCTTCTCAAGATCCCTTGAGAGGTAAAACATTTTGCGTAGACCGCAATCCACGCATCAAGTTTTTGTCGCCGCTGCCGAGGAATAGTTATTGTTTAGGTTGAATTTATTTTGTTTAGGTCTACTCATTAGATTCCTTTCTAGTGAGATTTTTTTTCTAGGTTTTCTTTAGTCTATCTATTTTCTTCGTGCATTTGTTCATAACCATTGCCATCCGACGTCATGGAAGGTGGTAATATCCTTGATCCCAACAAACCACCACAACCAAACCAACCTCCTAGAGCCCATACTTTAGGAGAGTACTCCCGTCCTAGCCACCAAGGCTATCGAAACACCATTGAGCTCACTCAAGGAGCCAATGTGTCTCCCTTGCGATCCGACACCATCCAGTTGGTGCAAAGCGGATGTGCATTTCATGGACTTCGTTTAGAAGATCCAAATCAACATCTCAAGGACTTTCTTAAAATCGTAGATTCCATAGACCTTGATGTTAACACTCGAGAGACGACCCGATTGTGTCTCTNTCCCTTGCGATCCGACACCATCCAGTTGGTGCAAAGCGGATGTGCATTTCATGGACTTCGTTTAGAAGATCCAAATCAACATCTCAAGGACTTTCTTAAAATCGTAGATTCCATAGACCTTGATGTTAACACTCGAGAGACGACCCGATTGTGTCTCTTCCAATTCTCTCTGCGAGACCAAGCTAGCCAATGGCTAGAACGTCTACCCGCATAATCCATCGCCTCTTGGGATGATCTCACCTCTTGTTTCCTTTCTCAATTCTTCCCACCGGGGAGAACTACCAAGCTAAGGAATGAAATCTTGATGTTCCAACAACGTCAAGGCGAAACCCTCTACGAGGCATGGACTCGATTCAAGGACTTACTTCAAAAAGTCCCTCACCATGGCATATATCCTTGGCTCAAAGTCCAAATCTTCTATGACCAAATCAATATCCCCACGAGGCAAAACATTGACCAAGCGGCCGGTGGTAAGCTACTTGATCCAAGTGTGGAACAATCATGGGAACTCATAGAAGATCTTGCTCTCTATGACAACGAAAGTTGGAATGATCCCCGTGATTTGAACAAAACGGTCAAGGCAATATCTTTGCCTTCGAATAATCCAAGCACTCCCGACCGTAGGATCATGGAACTTGAGGACCAAGTCAAGTTTCTCATGAAATCCTACGAAGCTCCTAAACCTCCAAGCCAAGTGAACAAAATCACTTCTTCATGCGAATATTGTAGTGGTCCCCATGACACTCGTGATTGCATGGAACTCCCCGAACAAGCTTTTGCGGACTACGCATCCTCGCGTACCGACAAAGCGGGAGACAAGTGGTACATTTCAAACCCGAGCCAAACCCTTACGGTGATTCATACAACCCCTTTTGGAAAAATCACCCCAACCATAGGTGGAAGTAAAACCAAAACATGCCCCAAAACAACTCTTTCAATCCACCTAATCGTTTTCAACAAAACGGTTCATCCTCAAACCGCACTTTCAACAACAATCCTTCCAACAACTATGGTGGTACCAATAATTTTAAAGGATTGATGTCCAATTTTATGGCATTTCAAGACGCTCGTATAGCCAAGTTTGAGTCCGATTTCAAACAAAACCAAAGTGAGATGACCAATAAGATTGACACCTTGTTGAAAGTTCTTAATGACCGAGAAATGGGGGCACTCCCTAGCAACACGGTCAAGAACCCGAAACTAAACGTTAACACCATTTCATCGGTTTCGTCTCCTAGTTCTTGTCCACAATATTATTCGGTCAATGCCATGAGCACATGTTTCAAGCAAACCCAAAGAGACCACGAAAGTAGGATATCCCACACTAAATTGGTCAACGACATAGTCGAAACATCGCCCACTCAAAACCATGACGAAGAATTCAAGGAGCTCCACCTTGAACGTTCGGTTATTGATGTCCTTGCACGTGCCCCTTACTATAGTGCTCTTTTGGAAAAATACGAGAAGAAGCTTAAGTTGGGTGACAAAGGTACCGCTTTCGTCCAAAACAAGTTACCTAAGAAATTAGATGACCCGGGAATATTTATTTTACCTTGCAAGATTGGTAATTCGGAGGCTTATGACACACTAGCCGATCTTGGATCAAGCCTTAATCTACTTCCATTATCACTCTACACCACTCTTAAGCTAGGAAATATTAAGGAAACTGAGGTAATAATAGGCCTAGCGGATGGGAGTGTAGCATACCCGGATGGAGTAGGAAAGAACGTGTTAGTACACATAGGAAAATTAACTATTTTGGCCAATTTCCACGTCCTTGACATGGTTAGCGACCCTACATGCCATTTGTTGATAGGAAGAGGATTTCTAGCTACCGCGAGTGCTACGATTGATTGTAAGGAATCTAAGATAGCGATAGGGGAAGGAGAAATTTGGTCGGTATATGATGTTAAGAAACGCGCCTATGACACCCATGAGGAACCAATGCCTCATTGGGCAGATGTCAATAGGAGACCCTCTAGATACGGACCATGGGTGAATAGAGACTTCATAGGACCCCAACGCCCATTCTACCTAGAAGAAGNAAGAGACCACGAAAGTAGGATATCCCACACTAAATTGGTCAACGACATAGTCGAAACATCGCCCACTCAAAACCATGACGAAGAATTCAAGGAGCTCCACCTTGAACGTTCGGTTATTGATGTCCTTGCACGTGCCCCTTACTATAGTGCTCTTTTGGAAAAATACGAGAAGAAGCTTAAGTTGGGTGACAAAGGTACCGCTTTCGTCCAAAACAAGTTACCTAAGAAATTAGATGACCCGGGAATATTTATTTTACCTTGCAAGATTGGTAATTCGGAGGCTTATGACACACTAGCCGATCTTGGATCAAGCCTTAATCTACTTCCATTATCACTCTACACCACTCTTAAGCTAGGAAATATTAAGGAAACTGAGGTAATAATAGGCCTAGCGGATGGGAGTGTAGCATACCCGGATGGAGTAGGAAAGAACGTGTTAGTACACATAGGAAAATTAACTATTTTGGCCAATTTCCACGTCCTTGACATGGTTAGCGACCCTACATGCCATTTGTTGATAGGAAGAGGATTTCTAGCTACCGCGAGTGCTACGATTGATTGTAAGGAATCTAAGATAGCGATAGGGGAAGGAGAAATTTGGTCGGTATATGATGTTAAGAAACGCGCCTATGACACCCATGAGGAACCAATGCCTCATTGGGCAGATGTCAATAGGAGACCCTCTAGATACGGACCATGGGTGAATAGAGACTTCATAGGACCCCAACGCCCATTCTACCTAGAAGAAGAATTTGTGAACGGAACACATACGGTAGAGCAACTTTTGGCTAGGGACACTGAATTGGACCCATTTGAAGATCCTCTAGTTTTTAGAAAAATGATTGACTTCCAAGGAGTTTTGCCAATTAACCTAGGAATGAATATGTGAAAAAGCAAAGGTGATGAACATCAATGGAATTGGAATAGGCCACCTAAGGAAGGAGATGGATCATGGCACATAAAGATGACATTATATGATCCGGATGGAGAAAAGTTTGAGAGAACATATCTCACCGAGCGCACCAATAGGAAACTTCAAACCAAATTCAACCCTAAGGATATCCTCGATGAGGAACTCACCTACGTTGGGTAGAGAGACTTTGAGTCTAGCTACAAGACTCGTTAATAAAGAAAAGCGCTTCTTGGGAGGCAACCCAAGCTTTATTTGTTTTGTTTGTTTGTTTGTTTGATTTTATTTGTTTCCGTATGTGTGTTTTATTTTTATTGCTAATGGTTCATGTTTCAAATTAAATTGTGAAAATATTTTATTTAGTTTTTAACTTCGTCTTAACTACATATAAAGGTATTTTGCAAAAGATAAGTGTAAGGGAAATCTAAATTTGTTTTAAAAAGAACGATATTGAACATGAATCATAACAATATTAAATAAACATACATATTAGTATTTGTTTGAGTCAAATGCTTTTATCGAGTCATAATGAAGTTTTGCAGGTTTCCAGGAATTAAGGCATTGGTTTTTCCAGAAATTTCTTGGAAACTAAACATAAAAATTCGGTCAGATCAGTTCTGATGGCGTCAGGATTCACTGTTAGACCCGTTTCCCGGAATACAAATAGGCCCCACTCTAGATGGGATTGACTAAGGACTTAACAGGATTGGCTAGTCAACCCGATGGTCAACCTAATAGTCAACGAATGGGTTATAATGTTATGAAAGTATTGTGTGGCACATCAAGAAGGAAATATACTTTAAGGGCTTAAGTTGTCATATGCCAAATGTGTTATAGTAAGTAATGTGGCCAAAATAGGAAGAATAGTACTTAAGGGACCATTCTTGCCATATGACGAAAGTTGTGATAGCTTATATGTGAAGGAATTCCCTGGCATTCCATTAGATTCCAGAAAGTGGTGGTGTGACTATGTGTGTCGTGAAGTGAAGAAGAGCGGGAATATACAAGATGGTCTTGGAAGTAAATTGGTGAAGGATTGAAGCTCTAACACTAGTAATATGTACCTAGGTATGATCCTTGCAAGTAAGTAATCCCTAATTAGTGTTTAATTGATGATTGGAAGGTTAGGGTTTATGAACCCTAATTTGGGGATAATTGGGTAAAGATATGTTTTAAGATAATTAAAGTGATCAAGATACCTATGAGATATGATTAATGGTTTTATGGTTGATGATCTATGGGGTTAATCATCATATAATCAAGATATGATTATATGATGATTAGAATTAAGCTAATGGTTTTGTAAACCATTGTTGTAATTATGATGTATATGTATTAAGTGTTTATGTATGGTGATTATGATTTAGGATGATGATGATGATGATGACTAGTGATGATGATGATGATGATGATGATGATGATGATGATGATGATGTATTGTTTAGTAGCTTAGCTTTGGAAGCTAAGTAAGTAACTTGTACTAAAACATGTGTTATATGTATGTTATTCATATGTATATTATGATTGTGATAGTGTTAGCATACGGATTGAGTAATGGATGAAGATTATGTGATATAGTGAATGTTATGGATTGAAGTTATGTAAGTGATCATGATGCTTATGTGCTAATATGTGTATGATATATGTTTTATGTCGGGTTACTTACTAAGCCTTTGTGCTTAGAGTTTAGTTGTCTAACCTTTTGTAGGTTCTTGTGATTATGGATGGCTTGGAATGAGGAGTAAGGTTAATTATGCGGAAGGTAGGAGGTTTGTATATGATAGGGCTTAGGTAGATACCGAGCTCTATGTTGATGTTGTACCCCCGTGAGTTTTAATGTGGTTTGTAAACAAGTATGGTCAAGCGTAAATTGTATGTCGAGATTGTCATAGTATGGTTAGTGTGGTTATGGTCAAGTTAAAGGGAGTGTTTGGATAAAGTGTCATTATACCCATTATGAGTTGTAAACGGGTCAAATGATTATAGAAACGTTTTATTATGTTATGTTAATGGCTTTGGTTAAGTTTGATGTGTAAATGAAGTGGTAAAGATGGTTTGTGGTGAAAATGGGTCAAAACATGCAAATGTGCAAAAAGTTCTTCCTTGAGCATAAATTTTAGTTTAAAAGGTTCTTCCCTGAGCATAGATCTTAAGATCTATGCTCAGACCAAAAAGTGGATTTCAAAGAGTTTCTTTCTTCAGCATATGCTCAGACCAGAATTTATATAAAGGGGTTTTCAGATTTTGACCATCTTTGANTGCAAATGTGCAAAAAGTTCTTCCTTGAGCATAAATTTTAGTTTAAAAGGTTCTTCCCTGAGCATAGATCTTAAGATCTATGCTCAGACCAAAAAGTGGATTTCAAAGAGTTTCTTTCTTCAGCATATGCTCAGACCAGAATTTATATAAAGGGGTTTTCAGATTTTGACCATCTTTGAAAAATCATATCTTTTAAACCATGTCGTCACGAGTCGTGCCACTCGGCGTTTCGAAGGTAATTGAGTCTAGTTTAATTTAAAAATGGTTCCAAGGTCTATAAGTTAATGGATTTTAGTCAATGGTCAAGGGATGATTGAAATAGTCGTTAAAGTCAAGTCGTTTCCGCTCAAAAAGTTTTAGTTTTTGGTCAAAGCGGGCACGGGGTGTAACATTCACAACCTGACGGCGTCATGCAATAATTTTCTGAAAATTTTGAAGGTTTTGTTTTTCTGTTGGAATTGTGAAAATTTGCTAAATCTTTAACTTATAAACTCCAGGAATCTGCAAACATTCATTCCACAAGCATTATATCCTTATATAGATTTTGCCGCTGATTTTACGCGAGGTTTGCCTTGATTGTTTTATCAGGTTTAACATGTCATATTGGACAAGGAGATGTACATGGAATCGAGCTTTTGGCGCTGCATTAATCTTGAAGCTTCTACATCATCTTGGAGGAGGATTTAGCCATGTTACCACACCATCCACACCAAACGAATCAGGGGAGTATTTGTTTCATTCTCTCATTTTATTTACTTTTACATCTTTTTATTGAACATTGGGGACAATGTTCAGCTTAAGTGTAAGGGGGTAAATGAAGACACCTTAGAGATTAAAATTACACTTGATTTTTGTTCGTTTAATGGTAGATGTGTAATAAAACTNAGGGGAGTATTTGTTTCATTCTCTCATTTTATTTACTTTTACATCTTTTTATTGAACATTGGGGACAATGTTCAGCTTAAGTGTAAGGGGGTAAATGAAGACACCTTAGAGATTAAAATTACACTTGATTTTTGTTCGTTTAATGGTAGATGTGTAATAAAACTGAGAGAAATATTTGTTAGGGAAATTTTAACACCAAATTTAAATTTTTTTACAACATATAGGAGTGAAACTTTAGCCTTAATAAGCGTCTCATGGATAGAAGTCATATGACTAGCACAAAAACCGTACCACTCAAAAAAAATTTCCACCCCAAATATGTGAGGTTCGCCCCTAGATTTGATAGGAAAAGCATTTATGCTTGTGTCTGTACCGGTAGTATTTAGATTCTAGAACTTGCGTTAGTGACCATCCCATGTCTACAAGTGAGATTACATTCGTGTAATTAGATTTACTACATGATAAGAGTCATTAGGATAACCCCTTGTTTTACACATGTGTTATTATAATTACATTGACTTCATTGGTCAAGTTATTCTCCCACACCTTTGCGATGTACTCATTTTTAGTGCACGATACCCCTAGTACAACCCCTCAGAGCCTATCTTTTTCGTTTCTAACTTTAAGCATTTTACTTAAAGGAAGAATTTGTTTACAATCCACCCTTAAATGTACACCCAAATCGCCTTAGCCTATCTTGTATGCACTCATCTTTAGTGCATTATTGTGACAACATTTGTTTAAACCCTTAGTTAATTGTCTAATTGATTACATGGTTGCTAAGTCGAGTCATATCTTGTACATATTGTTTTGGGACGATTGGGACTCATGGGTAAAGTATTAATGTAATGGAGTAATGGGGAAGAAGTCAATTAATACCTCTATGATGCGCGTGGATTGCAACACGCACTACGTTTTACCTCTCGAGGGATCTCGAGAAGCTTGCAATCCCCACCAGGCAGTGTACCTGACCGATGTAGTATAGTGTAGTGGCAAGTACCGCGGGATTGATCGTTCTCTCACAGGGAATAGTGTTCGTTAGGCTAAAAGCTACTCTAATCTAGGTCTAAGGGTGGAGGAAGATTCTTTTTGTATTTTTATATTTTTATGAAAGCAGTAAATCTCTGGTTTTGGAGGATAGGGCGGAATTAGTTGCTAGTCAACTAACCCAAGTTATCTACTTTTAATCTACTTATATTTTTGTATTTTTGGTTTTGGAGAAAATCAGTGGTGGAGAATAGTGTTTACTTAGATTTCATTACTCCCTAACTATCTTTTACCATGTAATTAGTACGTTGAGTTTGCGTGGATGACGGGTCTATTCCTAACAAGTCGTAGGGAGTGCGTTCAATTCCCTAACTCTATAAGTTCCTACCTCACTCTATGATGATACGTCAAGCATCCTATCATGAGCTCACCGATAGCAACCTATGCATGAAATACTACCTTAAAATC
>LBNU01018657.1:81251-93285 GCA_014162995.1 Artemisia annua | reverse complement strand
AGTAACCTCTGATACAGTAACCGCTAGTAAAGTAACCGCTGGAGTAGTAACCGCTGGACAGAGTAACCGCTAGTGAAGTAGCCACTGCAGACTTAACCGCTGAGTAGTTAACCGCTGTGAATAAACCGCTAACACAGTACAACGTACAACGTAATGTTCGCTCCACTACTTGTACTTAACCGCTACCACTAACCGCTAACTACCCAAACTAACCACTGTGAAGAATACTTTAACGTAGAGCTAACCGCTGGCAAGAAAAAGTTCCAAAACCCATTCGTACACCTCACAAACGCTAGATATGGTCCAAATAACTGATAAACTAGATGAATATAACCTTTCTAATCCTAGAAGTACAAGAAAGATCACAAGAAACACTACAAACGAGCACCAAAATGAGTCAAAACCACCCTAAACTAGTAGAAACCCAAAACAAACCATACACCACAAGTTCTATGATCCCTAGCATGTAACCATGGCTCTTGATACCAATTGTAGGATACTAGTTAACATCACAAACACAAATATACTTGTGGTTGGCTCGTTGAAGGTAAGAAAGAAAGAAAGAAATTCTAGAGAGAGAAAGTAGAGAGAGAAAGTAAAGAGAGAAAACCAAAAAAAAAGAAAATGAAATTATGAGAGAAGGCTTACCCTCTCCAAGGATGGAGAGGGGTTTATATACATGGGTTTTTCCACTAGGGCGTGCCACTTGGGCTGCGGATCAGGTATACAGTGGGTAAAGACCCGTCCTTCTTCCGCGAACTAATCTAATTCTAAACTACGTATAACTAAATAATGTAACTACTACGAGCTAAACAATGCTTAATCATATCTGGGGTGACCGAATCTTTCTTATACAAAAATCGTATTCCTAACAATATTCTATACTCCTTGGTTTAGTATTGGCTCAATTGTTCGACTTTAGTTGACCAAATCCTTGGTCAGTTTTAGTTGACTGTTCAGAACCAACCAAATTTTGGCGCAGCTGCCGGGAAGGTTGTGTGCGTATTCAAACGTATTGCAGATTAGTGATTTTGGAATTCACTTTTTGTACATTTACCTTCACTTTGTTCGTATTTTCATATTTTCATATAAAAACAAAACGAATCGTAAAATTTTACCATTTCAGATTACTCAGGGATTACTTAGTCTGATTCAAGAGGAAACGATTTGGTTTTTCAAAACGATTTCCAAAAAACATTGTAATTAAGTTTTCAACGAACACAAAAAAATCCAAAAAGATTTTTCTTTCTCATTTTTATAAAATGTTATTCAATAATCCCAAAAATATTCTCCTTTACCCTCTCACATCTTTGATTCTTCATCCCTACCCCTCTGTAAACCTTTGATTCTTTTCTATGTCGTATCCACACCATTTTGGTTGTCAATGGTGTGGTGGTCCTCATAATGGTGAGAATTGTCCCGGCTATAGCATGGTAGAGTCAGGAGATGGGTCTGTCTATAACCAAGCTCCCCATCCTTACCATGACACAACTGATTTATTCTACCAGCCATCACATCATGAGATACAGACATATCTGTGTGAGTTTTGTGGAGGTCCTCACCAAGGATTTGAGTGTCAGACCGGAAACACATTTGTCTATGAACAGTTTTCCAGTGATACTCAGAATTTTGGGAACGACCAATATCCATATGATTCACCAGTCCAGAATCAACAACTTTACTGTTGTGATTACTGTGGAGGTCCANCACATCATGAGATACAGACATATCTGTGTGAGTTTTGTGGAGGTCCTCACCAAGGATTTGAGTGTCAGACCGGAAACACATTTGTCTATGAACAGTTTTCCAGTGATACTCAGAATTTTGGGAACGACCAATATCCATATGATTCACCAGTCCAGAATCAACAACTTTACTGTTGTGATTACTGTGGAGGTCCACACTTCAGCTCAGATTGTCAAACGGGGAACCCATTTCCTTGTGACAATTTTGACACATCATATTATGACCAACCTCCACAGTACCAAATGAATCAAGCAATTCTTCTCGAAATCCAAACCGCATTGGAAATACTTGATGAGCTTAAAGGTTTAGTTACAGACCTTGCCCAAAGAGGCACTCATCAAGAATCTATGGAAGAATTGCTAGCTGAAGAGCAGGCTGCTAAAATAAATTCCCAAAATGCTTTTGAAAAATCTATTAGGGAATCAATTGCAAAAGAAAAAGCATCCAAATCTAGCTCTCAATTTCGTTTCATTCCTGATGACAGTGATGATGAAGATACCCTTGACATTCTTCAATTTTATAAAGCTTCATCAAGTTCATCAGTTGATATTCCATCAGTTGAGATTCCATCTCAGTCTGTTATTATCACACCCGAAGTTCACACTCACTCTCTGAACATGGGGGATGAGCATCTTAGCACTGTTCCTGAAAAGGAATCGGACGAATTCATAAAGTCTAGTGTTGAGAACCTTGTCCCAATTCCAGGAGAGTCACAGGGAACTTTTGATCATATGTGTGATTTACCTTCCCCTCTTGAGTGTCCGAAAGATCAATTTGAAACTTTCTCCGATTGTAGCGAAGATTGTGCATCTTATGGAGACATCGAATATGTTGAGGCATCAGTTCCACATTCTGATGCTGATCATCTTCTTGAGGAGTTCGCCAATGAACTCACTCACATCAATCCACTTCCAACGGGAAGTGACGATGATCTCTTTGACTTTGAAGCCGATCTGGGAGAAATTGAAAGTCTCTTATATCATGATCCGTCACTCACTTCTTATCCCAACAGTCCACAAGAGAATGTTAATCACTTTGTTTCCGAAGCATTCAAAACAATTTTCACCAATCCTCTGTTTGAATTCGAATCTGAATTCACTTTGATCTCTGATAATCCAATCTTTCGTACTCAGATCGAGGATAGTGATGAGTCCACAGTGGAACAAGAGTTCACAGATTTACATCTTGTGATCGATTCTCTTCATGAGGAGTTCTCCGGTGAACTCACTCATATCATGACTCCTCCGGAGTATGATAGCCCGGGGGGAGATGTCCTAAATCATGAGAATTTGCAAATTCCCACCCTCCCACCCGGGATGTTTTCAACACCAAAGAGCTTAACCTTTGAAATCCAAACGAGTGCAACTGCACTCGATCATGAGGAAGAAATTCTTATCATGATTGTTATCATGACTTTCTTCCTTTTCTTCACCTACTCGGTGACCTCCTCTCTTCTTCACTCATTCGGGAGTGAAGACACTATCTTTGACCCCGGCATTTCCATATATCATTCTTTTGAGCCAGGGTCTCTCTGTATATCTCATTGGTGTGGAACTTTCACGTACTTCAATGTTTGTCCAAACATTTTGAATGAAAGTCCGATGGAGATTGTCTCATCCACTTGCTTCCCCAAGAACCAATGAATTCGGGGTCGAGTCAAGCTAGCGACTCGGTAAACAAAAATAGTAGCATGCATATGGGTTTTCACCCTAAGTGTGGGGGTGTTTCCTCTGCTGTTGTTGGTATGTATATGATTAAAAAAAATCATCATCATTTTAAAAGAAGTGATAGCTTTTATTTAAGAAGCTTTAGCTATTTAGCTTATTTTTCACCTTTGGTTTCCACACTTAGCTAATAATGTTATCTTTTTACGTTCAAGGATTCGGCATAATAGCTGGGACTTTGAATATTGAGGACAATATTCAATTCTAAGTGTGGGGGGAATTCTGGCGAATTTTATCACATATATTTACCTTTTAGTGCCATAATACCCCCATTTTTGATCCAAAATTTTTTTTAGTGGAAGTGCTTTGCACTAAACACAATAAATGGTTATTAGTCCACCATGTCTGACCCACAAAAGGACTGGCTAATCCAGGAGCAAACGGCTCTTGGTAAAGATTAATCAAATCCGTTTATGGCTGACAATTTGCCAAAAATTGTATGGTATTCAACTCACCATATCTTTTATAGTGAAGAGTTGGCTAGCCCGCAAGGTTATGGCTTGTGGTAAAGGCAGTTGGAAAACCATAATTGGTAATCAACTCACCAAGATGATGACTGAATTCCATCAAGAGTTGGCTAGTCCATAAGCAAACGGCTTCTGGTAAAGACTAATCAAATCCGTTTAAAGCTGATGGTTTGCTCAAAATCATATGGTTATCAGTGTACCATAGTTCTTACTTGAACTAAAACAGTTGGCTACTCCAGAAGTAATGGCTTTTGGTAAATAGATTAAAATACATTAATTTTCATATAAGATTGCTAGGGACTAGCAATAGTTTAGTGTGGGGGATTGATGAGTGCTCTAACACTCATCATTTTTGGTCAAATCTGAGCTGCAAAACATTTAAAAACATTCAAAAATGCATCAAAATACTGAAAATATCCCAAAATTGTGTTTTATATGTTTCAGATGCAAAATGAGTAAAAACAGATGAAAAACGAACAAAGTTTGCACAATTGGCAGTTTCAGTCCCCCAACTTTCAAAACTTGTCAAAATTAGTCCCTGAGAATTTATTTTGAAAGGTAAGTCAACCCAAGTCCTTTAAAAGTCAAATATTATCAAAAATGGTCCTTGGGTGAAAAAGTTTGAGGAAATTACAATTTTAGTCCCTGGACTTTGAAACTTGGCAGTTTTGGCCCCTGGAGGTGTAAAATGGGAAAGTTATCATTTGAGGTCCTTGGATTATGGAATGTGGCAAGTTAGGACCCTATTAAAACTTTGGAACAGTTGCAAGATTAGTCCTCTAATTTTCAGCTTTGGCAACTTTGGTCCTTGTTGTTATTTACTTAAACCAAACGGACCACTTTTATTACCTAAACCCAAAACCAAAAACAAACCCAACACTAATAAAAACCCACCCCATCCCATTTACACAACCCAATCCCAATTCAGCCCAATTCCACCCATGGCCCAAAATAAAAATATAAACACCCCGTTTATGTCTTCCCTCCAGTCAAACACCCAAGTCAAACAAACTCCTCCCCCCTCCACTTGCATACCTGCAAATACCAACCTCCCCTTACCTCCACCTCAACTTCACCACACCTTGTTCCCTTGACCTCCACAACCTCCAAAAAACATTAAATGCCCCTAAATTTGCTCCAAGTTATCTAAACTGCCAAGTGCCCTTTTTCCCGCCAAAATGGATTTGATGGCCAGGATCAACTTAAGCCAATCCAAGGGCTCAAAAAGGAAGTGGGAAAGAAAGAGAAACCCTCCTCAGTCTATAAAAGTGAAGAAAAAAAGGACAGAAGCAGTTAGTAGTTTTAGTAGTAGTTGTAGCTTAGTATAGTTGTGTCGTTTTTATTTAGTTTCCCTTTCCAGTTGTAAAATTTAGTTTTAAATTGTATCCTTAAGCTTTTTAGTGTATTTCTAAGTCGTTTCAATAAATAAATTAAGTTCTCTTGTTCCATTTCAGTTTATGCAATCTTTTAGTGAAAATTCTCTTATCAGTGAAATAGTAGCTAAATGATGTTGTTTCTATTCCATTCAGTAACATAAGTCATTTATAAGCTTTCTAAAAGCTCAGAAGACATTTGGACTTGTTTTAACTCAAAATCTCAAAAATACATAAAATACAAGAAAAATAGTGTATAATCAAAAATCAGTTTTTAAAGAAGAAGATACATGGAGCATGGCAAATTGTGGAAGGCCATGGTAATAGTGCTTCATGGGAAGCTATAGGTTTGTGGTTTGTGGTTTGTGGTTTGAGCCTTTGTACCTTACTTCTTAGCTTGGATAACTTGTAAGCTTATTTTTCATATTTTGGCAAATTACTGTAGGATTGCTTAATTTTGCTTATCTTGGTATAATCTTTGCTTATTTGTGTATTTAGGTGTTTAGTAGCTTATTTGACTCAGTTTAGTCCTTTGTCTCATAAGTTGTTCATTAGTTCTATTTAATTGTCATTTATTGCTTAGTAGTGATTCTTAAGTTTAAGTTGTTAATGAATGAGATTTCATGCTTAGATTAGTTCCTCAGACCTGCATATAAGCTTAGTTGATGATTTCATGGATCAAAATCTCCAAATGCTTTGAAAATCAAAATAAGTCATATATAAAGGGGTGTTTGGATTTTAGGTGTTATCTGTGTTAAAGTCTGTTTCAGGGGTTGCAAGGTATTGAGACATATCACATTAGGTGCACATAGGTTAAGTATTACATAAAATCCAGAGTTCATATCATAAAAAGTCAAAATCTCATTTGAGTCCTTCAAAGTCATTCACTGTTAGGATTCAAGGGTATTGATCTCATCATTTCATCACATAAGTAGTTCAAATAGCTTAATCTAGGTTCATTATCACTTAATATATCATCATAAGTAAGTAGGACCAATTAAAAGTTCATGAAAGTCAAAGTAGTGCAAAGTTTCAAAAAAGTCAAATTTGTAGTTACCAATTTTTGAATAAACTTGTTGATTTCCTGTAGGGTTCAATATTAGGTTTCTTGCTTAGTGCTCTTAGGATAATGTAGTTTTCCTGTTTGTGTTCATCATAGTATTTTTTGTTATTTTTATCTCTTTAGTTTTAGTGCTTAATTTATTGCTTCTTGTTGCCTGATTTTCATTAAGTTGCTCTGTGCACAGTTTTATAGCCACTTTCATTAGCTTGTAGCTTGTTCAAAACTGCATATTAGCTTTTGATTTTTGTTGTTTTTAGAAGCCCATCTGGCCATCTCAATATGTATATGCTTTTTTTTTTTTTTTTTTTTTTTTTTTTTTTTTTTTTTTTTTTTTTTTATTTTTTTTTTTTTTTTTTTTTTTTTTTTTTTTTTTTTTTTTTTTTTTTTTACTTTTAAGCTTATTTAACTGCTTACTGAGATCAATCTATTTTGACTCATCAAAACAACTACACTGAGTCATCAGTGTAGTTGAGGCAAGTTCATAAGCTCCTAAAAAGCTTATCTGTGGGCATAAGCCTGTGAATTTGGCCTTTTTTAGAAGCTCACCCACCAAGCTAATTGGTTCCAGGCTTATTTTGGCATTCATAGCTTATTTGATAAGCTCAATTAGCCCTTCAATTTGCCTGCAGGCCTGCTTGATTCTCAGAGTCTTGGATTTGCTTATTTCAATCTTTTAGCTTATTCCATGTTCTTTTCTCTTTTCTTTGGCTAGTTTTACATTCACTTCACTTATCTTAGCTTATTTGATCCTTTGGTTGAGTCTAGTTAGCTTATTTAATAGCTTTTTCAGTTTCAAAAATCCACTTAAGCCAAAAAGCTTAACCTGTGGTGGATTTAAGCTCCCAAAGAGCTTATTTGTCATTTTCAAAAAGTTTGCTTTTATTAAAGTTGTTTTTATATCTGTGTAAAAGAGTTCTGCAAAAAGAAAAACCAAAAATATATGTTTTGTAAAAAGGGTGTAGTGTGGGATTCGAACCCTGGACCTGTTGGTTATCAGTGACAAAACCAAAAGGACCCCGTGCACCATCTCCTCTATGTATGTTTATGTGTTTTAGTTTACCATATTTATTTATATACTAATAGTAGTCCTAATAAGCTTATACAAGCTTAGCAGCTTATTTTCTAGCTTATTGTCACAATTCGTTAATTCAGGTCATTTTCAAATCACTATTCATCATTTCACGTAAAGTAGGTTTACGGATATTTGTTTAACGAAACCGGGTAGGTTAAGTCACATTATCATGAGACATCGTTCAATATACATTTCATAGGCTAGGGTTAGTCTACAATTCATCACGACATCATTTGCATTCTATCCCACTCGTAGAATATATACAATTTCAAGATACAAATATTTATTTATCTTCAAATAAATATTAACATATGATTATAGTTTTTAATCAATACACCAAACAATTCCCACTATGGCACTAATATTTTATATATTAGTAATATTCCCACTAAAATTGTAAAAGTTAATTATTTTATATTTTAAGGTTTTATATTTTTAAACCTTCAATTATATTAACTTATAACAATATTTGTACCAACCAAGCAACATCTATCAAAACACCCAATATTTACAAAATTGTATTTTTATAATTTTTACAACTTTGTTATATTCCGTCTTGTTCCGTTATAATTTATTTTTAATTAACCCGGTACCCGATAACGCTAAAATTACAAAACTATATACTAAACGGTACCCCGTAAAAATAATATTGCACAAAAACATGACAAACCCACCACCTCCTATGAGGTGGCCGGCTCTTAATGTCCAAGGGACACTTGTGTTGT
This sequence comes from Artemisia annua, assembly GCA_014162995.1. NCBI lineage: Eukaryota > Viridiplantae > Streptophyta > Magnoliopsida > Asterales > Asteraceae > Artemisia > Artemisia annua. The sequence goes on along the minus strand of LBNU01018657.1, from coordinate 85,115 downwards.
TCTAATCACCCATATAAAATCCATGTACACCTAAGATTAACACATACATACATGGTGAAAATTTAGATAAAGTAAAGTTTTTCTTTCTCTCTTGTTCTCTCCTTGTGCTTGTTCAACATAAACCACCAAGAGAAACCCATAATTTTTCAAGAACAATCTCATTTACAAGAACTAGTCATAATCTATTACAAGGTTTTGAGATATAAACCTATAGATTAGTAGGATTTTTCTTCTAAAATTTACTAACCATCCAAGTAAGTCTATCATTTTATTTTTCACAAGTTCTACCAAATTTCATCAAGGTTCATGTATTTTTATTGTCTATGTACAAGCATGTAAAATCTATACCACCAAACTCATGTTTTATATCATTTTTATCTATAAAATGAATTACTAGTGAACCTATGGAAAAATGGTTGAAAAATGATGTTAGGGAACCCATGACACCCTAGGAAGGTGTATGGTAGATTAATGGATGAGTTGATGTTGTTGGTGATGGACTTGGACAAGTATAAACTAGGAAAAACCATTTTTCCTACTATATGTAAAGCTACTGTCCCTATTTTCAAAATTTGGTAAACTCAATAGGTTTGGATCCCATTTTGACCCAAGAACTAGAAAATACACTTTTAGATGAATCCATGGTCGAAAGAACGGATAAAAACGGACTTACGACGAAAAAAATATGCCAAAAACAAGATATACTAACTATATATATTTTCTGAAAAATATGTTGCTGATGTACGAATTTCATTGACCAAAAACGAGCCTTATACCTTGTCAAAACATATCAAACTGTTGAAAATATGTTAGTATACCTTTTTACCTTTTCGGGGATATAAAGAACTCGAGAAACGGACTTATAACGAATTAGTTATGAATTTTCAAAGATATATGTTTACTAAAAATTTCCATCAGCACTAACACTTGGTATATTTTTCAGACAAACCAGAAAATCCACAAACACCCATGTTGGGAGCCATTTTCCCATCAAATGACTCAGTTCTGGAGTTGGGACTCCAAGAAACAAAAGTTAGAGCACCTGGCCTAGTTTTCAAATCAAAAAGCCGATTGTCATTTGGACTTAAAATGAGTAATCTACAGTCATCCAAACATTCACAAAAACTGCCCAGAAATGGCAGTTTTGGCATAAACACCATAATTTTTGACCATTTATCTTTCAATCTGGGCACATTGAGCAAAACTTCACTACTGAACATATTTAGGCTTGGTGCTAAGCTTTCCAGAAATACCAATTTTATTTCCTAACTCTCAATATTCACTGATTTACAACTAGTTTTCCGAGGCCTTTTTTGGCCATTTTCAGAGATTGACAAGTATTATATTTACTACGGAAAGTTATATTTTCACATGTTTTCACCAAACGACTATCATAAAACATCATTACACCATATGAACATGTAATATTCATTATGATTTAATACGATGATATAAATTATATTTTCGACGATTATACATGTTTTGAATTAATACGAGTGGTATAGATTATAAGTGCAAATGCATACACGAATTCATTTCATAATCTAAATTAGATTACATGCATTCATTTTAGGTTTTGGCTAGCAGTTGCACCTCATCACTTCAGTTCATACACTACATATTGTACCATCACTTGAGGTGAGTTCGTAGCCCCACTTTTCTTAAATACTTGTTTTTACTTTCATAAGAATTCTAAACTTTTGCCTATTACTATGAGTTCAAGCCCCCCTATTTTAACTTATTTCATAACTGTTTTGGGGGAGAATACATGCTCGTTTTTACATGAATGCAATACTTGTTTTACTTGAACAAACTACTTGCTTACTTAAACAGCAATTGCCTTACTCAAATGTTTCTTTGTTTACTCAAATGCTTTATGTGTTTATATTGCCTGGGTATGGCATGATACCCGTACATTGCCTGAGTATGGCTTGATACTCGTACATTGCTTGGGTATGGCATGATACCCGTACATATCTGGCGACATTGTCATATTTGATTATATAGCGACATTGCTACAAGGATTGTCAGATGACGATATTGTCATGGCTACATTATCACATTTACCATTTTATAGCGACATTGCTACAATTTTCTTTGACTTTTGGCTCAAATATTACAATTGTTTACATAAACCAAATCATGTTTGGCGGTGGGTTGTAAACACACAGGTTGCAAGTCTTGTTATGGCCGAGACTTGGAACCGGGTGGATTTACAATGCCTTCGCTGGGAAATCTTCATCTTAATGCAATTCATTTTCATTAAACTCTATGAACTCACCAACCTCGTGTTGACGCTTTAGCATGTATTTTCAGGTATTAAGCAATGGCACGCTACTGGAGTTTTTGGCAGGGCATGGCATGGTCATAGAAGACTTTGATGTTCATTTGGGGACCGTTTTAACTATTTTGAAGGCCTAATTCCGCACTACTTTTAACAATGTAAATTCAACGCTTTTGTTAAACAATTTTATTCTAAATGAATGAGATGAAAACCGTTCTTTGTACTTGTGTTGTGATATCAATTGAGTTACACCCCAGCGACATGTAAGCTTCCGCTGGACCCGATTTTGGGTGTGTGACACTTATTTATAAGCTTTTCTTAACTTTTATATTTTTCTTAGCTTAATAATAGTATAAAGTATTTTTATAAAAATTTTATAATTATTACTGTTAATTTAGTATTTATTATAATTTAAATTAGTTTAATTACTTTATAAATAGTTTTTAATTAATAATAATTATTTAAATAGTCTAATAAATAATTTTCTTTTTCCAATAATTTTCTTTTATCATTAGGTTTGTAAAAAAAGTAATTTTCATATCCGTAGGCCTTTTATTTCTTAAAACTCGCGTTTTATTTTGTACGTTAACGTAGTTTTTAATTTAAACGTTCGTTNTTCCGCACTACTTTTAACAATGTAAATTCAACGCTTTTGTTAAACAATTTTATTCTAAATGAATGAGATGAAAACCGTTCTTTGTACTTGTGTTGTGATATCAATTGAGTTACACCCCAGCGACATGTAAGCTTCCGCTGGACCCGATTTTGGGTGTGTGACACTTATTTATAAGCTTTTCTTAACTTTTATATTTTTCTTAGCTTAATAATAGTATAAAGTATTTTTATAAAAATTTTATAATTATTACTGTTAATTTAGTATTTATTATAATTTAAATTAGTTTAATTACTTTATAAATAGTTTTTAATTAATAATAATTATTTAAATAGTCTAATAAATAATTTTCTTTTTCCAATAATTTTCTTTTATCATTAGGTTTGTAAAAAAAGTAATTTTCATATCCGTAGGCCTTTTATTTCTTAAAACTCGCGTTTTATTTTGTACGTTAACGTAGTTTTTAATTTAAACGTTCGTTTTTCAGTTTCTGAACGCTTTTAGGTAACTTTGTTTTATGTTCTTGTCATTATAGATTGTTTAAGCTATTTCATTTATATTTCCTTAGTTTTAATCACTCACAACCCTATTCCCATTCAAAATCACCCGATCACAAGTCGTTTTAATACAATTTCATACCTCGTCGGGACATAACGACCCGGGAATATTCTATACTCCTTGGTTTAGTATTGGCTCAATTGTTCGACTTTAGTTGACCAAATCCTTGGTCAGTTTTAGTTGACTGTTCAGAACCAACCAGAAGCCACCGGTGGCTGGGCACTCAGTATATGGATGTGGACCACCACATGTTTCACAACTATGACTGACAGCTCTGACTTGATGATTTATGTTCTGATTAGATTGATGCATTCTCAACACAGCAGTGGACAAATCATCCATTTTTTTAGTGAGAGCAGCTATTTCAGAGGAGGCTGGAGTGACAGATTTACATGAATCATTCCTCTCA